>JAWQEG010005804.1:92500-94341 GCA_033782935.1 Petrolisthes cinctipes | reverse complement strand
AAAAAAAATATGTTAAATACATCGTTGTAAAAGTCTAGTAGGTTAGTGAGGCATGAACGTTTATTACGGAAGCCATGTTGTGAGTTTTTAATGAGACTGTTCTCTTCCAAGTAGCTTACTAGTTTGTTACGCAATATGGATTCCATTACTTTACTGACTACTGAGGTGAGGCTGATCGGTCTATAATTACATGGAAGAGACTTATTCCCTTCTTTTGTGTAGGGGTAACGTTTGCAAGTTTCCAATCTCGAGGTACTGTACCGGAATTAAATGATTTATTAAAAATTATTGAAAGGGTTTACATATTTGATTTTTGGTTTCTTTTAGTACACGTGGCGCTATGCAGTCAGGCCCAGGAGTTTTGTTTACTTTAATATTGTCAAGTACTTTTATTATATATCCTCTGTAATATCGCAATTATTTAAAAGGATGCTATTATCTGGGACTCTACGAACCATTTGTGTCTTCATTTGTAAAAACTGAGGCAAAAATATTCATTTAATGTTTCGGCCATATCGACCTCGTTGTTGACATGTTCACCATTGTCTAAGCGAAGTGGACCGATATTACTAGTTTGGACTTTTTTACGGCGAACGTAGATATAGAATTCTTTAGGGCTCGATTTATTTTACTGACGATAAGCACCTCACAATTTTTTTTACTTTGTTTAATAAGTTTATTAGTTTCGCGCCGAAGTTTTTGAAATAATATCTTATCACTTTCAAGTTGAGTTTGTTGTATTTACGGTATGCACGGTTTTTTACTAGATAGGCATGTTTTAAAGGGAAGGGGTGTGGAAATATAAAGAGGGGATTGTGGAGTGAGGGGAAAGGGAGAGAGGGGAAAGGGAGATAGGACAGAAAGGGATGTGGTGGGGAAAGAGGGATGAAAATGAGAGGAATAAAAAGAGGAGATAAGGAGTGGGAATAAGAATGTGATAAAGAGGAGAGAGAGAGGAAATAAAAAAGTGTATATGTGGGTAAGAGAGAGGTGGGGGGGGGGGAGTGGAATTGAAGGGAGGAAAAGGAAGAGGGAGAGTGAAAGTCATAAGGGGGAGGGGGGAGGAAGAGGAGGGAGAGTGAAAGCCATAGAGGGGAGGGGGGGTGAACAAACACGTAGGAAGGATAGGCAAGGGATGATAAGAGTATAGAGGAGGGGAGAGAGGTGATACGAAAGAGAGAGAGAGAGAGAGAGAAGAGAGAGAGAGAGAGAGAGAGAAGATAAAGAGAGAGAGAGAAAGGGGAGATAGGAATGTAGGTTGGGAGGTTGCATGGTAAGAGAGAGAGAGAGAGAGAGAGAGAAAGGGGATATAGGAATGTAGAGGGGAGGTTGCAGAGAGAGAGAGAGAGAGAGAGAGAAGAGAGAGAGCATGCAAGTGGAAAGGAAGGTTTGATGTTGGTAAGGAATGTAAAAAAATAAAAAAAACATTCTCTCTCTCTCTTCTTTTTCTTTCTCTTGTTCTTTTTTTCTTGTTCTTCTTCTTTCGTCATTAAACACCTTTTTTACGTCGCTTCCTCCACCATTCACAAATTCTCTCTCTCTCTCTCTCTCTCTCTCTCTCCTCTCTCCTCTCTCCCCTCATCTCTCTCTCTCTCTCCTCTCTCTCTCTCTCTCTCTCTCTCTCTCCTCCTCTCTCTCTCTCTCTCGTTCCTCCATTTCTCATTTCTTTATTTTTCATTACCTCACACCGTTTGCCCTCTCTCTCTCTCTCTCTCTCTCTCTCCTCTCTCTCTCTCTCTCTCTCTCTCTCTCTCTCTCTTTGTCCGTGCCTCTGATATCACCCATTAATTCCTCACTTTTATTTGCTATTCTGCTTCGTTTTTATCTGTCTCTCCCCCTTC
>JAWQEG010005804.1:2500-90000 GCA_033782935.1 Petrolisthes cinctipes | reverse complement strand
TTTTTTTAGGCTCCTGTAGTTCCAGTTTTCTTCTGTTTTCGTGTTATCTCCGTGTTTGCCATTTGCTGGGGGGGGGGGGGGGTCGACGACTGGTAGGGTGGGGTGGGTTGAGGGGGGTGGGGGGGTGCTGACTTTCTTTCTCCATTATTATAAATTAATTACCCGAATTTGCTGGAACAGTTTGGGAAAAGTTTAGCCCGTCGACACACCTGTCTGTAATAACGATATATGTACAGTCACGAACCACATTATGTTTCCACCTGGTCTTGTTGAAATTTGGAATCATCTGACATACCAGTAAACCAATTTAATCAAGGGGAGATTCTCTTGTTGGTGAATTGGAAGGTCTCCGATTCCCTCCAAAACTATTCCATGAAACAGATGCCCCATTAGTATCTTCGAGAGCGTCTGTTTCCTGGCATAATTTGGAGGAATCAGAGACCTTCCAATTCACCAACAACCAAATCTCCCCTTAAGGCTATATTGGAAACAGACCTGCTGGATACTTATTTTGACACGTGACTGTACAGGCCCGTGAACCAAGGTGCCAGTTCACCATTAATGTTCGGTGCTTAGTATTATAATATATACACTCGTTACATTATAAGAAGTAAATAAAAACAAGGTTGGATGAACGAAGAAAACCTTGGATTAGACAGTGTCAAGACCGTGGATTAGACAAAGTCGACCTCAGGCAGGGAAAAGCCCGCCAAAATGGACCCAATCAGAAGGAAGGAGGAAGCCCGCCAAAATGGACCAATCGGAAGGAAGGAGAGAGCTCGCCAAAATTGACCAATCGGAAGGAAGGAAGGAGCCCGCCAAAATGGACCAATCAGAAGGGAGGAGTAAGCCCGCCAAAAGGACCAATCAGAAGGAAGGAGGGAGCCCGTCAAAAATGGACCAATCAGAAGGAAGGAGTGAGCCCGCCAAAATGGACCAATCAGAAGGAAGGAGAGGAGAGAGCCCGCCAATAATGGGACCAATCAGAAGGAAGGAGGGAGCCCGCCAAAAATGGACCAAATCAGCTGCCGGAATCCAGAGTCGTGCTGTTTATCAAATCCGATCAACACGAACTGTCCCTCGTTCTTGTAAACATTAGTATTTCTGATAACAGTCGTGTGTTTTGTTCAATTTATGCTAATGACACGCGACCAATCTTTATTAAGGGGGTGCGGGAGTTGGGGACAGGATTGGGGGGGGGGGGTGCGGGAATAGGGGGACAGGATTGGGGGGGGTAGAAAGCCTGTCCCCCTACTCCCGCACCCCCCAAAACCCCCCCCAAGCCTGTCCCTTACTCCCGCACCCCCCTAAACCCCCCCCTCAAGCCTGTCCCCCTATTCCCGCACCCCCTTAAGGGAGATTATTATATTGTACAATGTTTTTAATTGGTGGTAAATCTGGAGCAAATTATTCCTCCAATCTATTCCAAGCAACAACAGGATACCATTACATTTATTCACTGTTTCCTGTTTCCCCGAGATATTTTGGAGCAATCGAGGCACTCCAATGTACCAAAACTGTATTACCCCCCTTATGTAATGACCTTGAGGTATAGTCAGAAAATTGGAGGTTACTTAGTCCTCCAACAGGGCCCTCGAAACTCCACTCATACTGAAGGAGTTTGTTTTGTGGCACAGACAGGAGGAATCAATGGCCTTCAATTCTAGCACACGAACACGGGGCCTTTAAGGGGGAAGTTTTGTGTTGGTAAATCTGGAGCAACTGAATCCTCCAAACTATTTCAAGCAACAGAACACCATTATTTTTGCTTTTCTGTCCTGTTTTCTAGCATACTTTGGAGGAATCAAGGCACTCCAATGTACCAATAAGAATTACCACCCTTTAGGGGAGTTTATCTTTTGGTGAATTGGAAGGTCTGGGATTCCTCCAAAGTGTGCCAGGAAACAGACGACCTCAGTGTTACTCAATGGAGATGTGTTTCGTGGCATAGTTTGGAGGAATCAAGACGCTCCACTTCATTAAATTAGAACCTCCCCTTAAATAATGTAATCACAACTTGTAGCTTCGGGAATACACGGAATTATTCACCCACATTTCCCGAAGCACATGTTGTTGACACACGCACACACCACCACCACCACCACCATCACCATCACCACCACCATCATCACCACCACCACCACCACCCACCACCACCACCCATCACCACCACCACCACCACCACCACCACCACCACCACTATCACCACCACCACCACCACCACCACCACCACACCATCATCATCACCACCACCACCACCACTATCACCACCACCACCACCACCACCACCATCATCACCACCACCACCACTATCACCACCACCACCACCACCACCACCATCATCATCACCACCACCACCACCACCTCCACCACCACCATCACCACCACCACCACCACCACCACCATTATCACCACCACCACCATTATCACCACCCACCACCACCATCACCACCACCACCACTATCACCACCACCACCACCACCACCATGCACCGGGAACACACAGTTGAACAAGAGTTGAGGTAAATATTTTATAGTTCTTAATTAATTACGCTTCTCAACTCTTTACTACCTCTTTCTTGCATATGATTAAATTCCTTCGTGTAGCCTACTGTAAATAAATACCACTTTTAGCATTTATTAATTAATACTCCATAACGAGATGTAAATGTATGTAATAAATGCAAAAAGATGTAAATGATAAATAAATAAAATTACTCCCAAAATAACGGACTGTAATATTATTTTGCAACATCAACCCGTATGGAAAAGACGTATGTACCGCTGAGTTGACAACGTTGCAATGCTGTACCGGTGAATTGGCAACGTTGCTCGTGATGATGATACTGTTGCCCCCTCAGCACTGTTATTGCTCCTCTGTTTGTTATTGTTATCACGGTGGATGGGGGGGGGTGAGGGGGGGCTTTTTTTTTTTTTTTTTTTTTTTTTTTTTTTTTTTTTTACCCTGGCCCAGTTCGTGGTTATTGAGTGTGTAGCGAGCCTCGTCTGTGTGTGTGTGTGTGTATAGTTGTGTTGGCAGTGTGTGTATTTAGTCGTGTGTGTGTGTGTTTGTATGTGTATTTAGATGTATTGGCAGGGTGTGTGTCTGTGTGTGTGTGTGTGTGTATAGTTGTGTTGGCAGGGTGTGTGTATATAGTTGTGTTGTCAGTGCGTGTGTATATAGTTGTGTTGTCAGTGTGTGTGTGTAGTTGTGTTGGCAATGTGTGTGTATGTAGTTGTGTTGGCAGTGTGTGTATGTAGTTGTGTTGGCAGTGTGTGTATGTAGTTGTGTTGGCAGTGTGTGTGTATGTAGTTGTGTTGGCAATGTGTGTATGTAGTTGTGTTGGCAGTGTGTGTATGTAGTTGTGTAGGCAGTGTGTGTGTATGTAGTTGTGTTGGCAGTGTGTGTATTTAGTTGAGTTGTCAGTGTGTGTATGTAGTTGTGTTGGCAGAGTGTGTATGTAGTTGTGTTGGCAGTGTGTGTGTATGTAGTTGAGTTGTCAGTGTGTGTGTATGTAGTTGTGTTGGCAGTGTGTGTGTATGTAGTTGAGTTGTCAGTGTGTGTGTATGTAGTTGTGTTGGCAGTGTGTGTATGTAGTTGTGTTGGCAGTGTGCACAATTGGTTTTTGATGAGCCTTAATTAATTGGGCAGTCATAATGTCATTCCCTCCAGCTTACGAACAAAAGATTCTTCCCTTTAAATAGGTTATAGAATGCTAGCTCCCTCCTTCCTCCCCTTCCACTCCCACACCCCCGAGAAATTCTTCCCTTAACATAGGAGGGAGAATACTATAGCTCCCTCTTCCCTCCTCTTTCACTCACACACACCCTCTCTCGGGGGTGTGGGGGTCAAGTTGAAGGCAATATTTGATGGGGTTTGACCTGTCCTTGAAGGGGTTTGACCTCTATTCAGTCCCATCAATCGCATTCAGCTTTTTATCAACCTTTCCTTGTTCTCTCTTAATTTTTAGTTTGCAAGCTCTCCTCTTTATCTCATCCCCTTGCGGAATGTGACCCAAACAGATGCGTTGTCAATACCTTTTATTTTTACCGGTAAATTTCTCTTCTAAATCCAAACAAACACTTCTTGTCCTTTTAATTAATGATGGGGGGGGGAGTGCAGTCGGCGGCAAAAGTCCTGTCGCCTCACTTGCTTCACCGAGGTACCAATGTTCATAGACTCGAGATTATGTGTAGAAAACATGCGTATTTCTCGAGTCTATGAACAATGTTTGCCTCGGTGAAGCAGGTGAGGCGACAGTACTTCTGGTGTTGGTTAATCTGGAGCGACTGATTCCTCTAAACAATTCCAAACTATAACAAGCAGCCATTAATATTGTCAGTCTGATCCTGTTTCCTGGTATATTTTGGTGGAATCAAGGCTCTATATTACCATAAGTGTATTAGCGCCATCTGTTAACACGAAAGGATACTACTACTAGATTACTAGGAACTTTGAAATGCTGCAGTACCTGGAATCCGATAATATTGATGAGAATACACAGTGATAATCGCCGGTGCTAAAATACGGTGTTGTTTTATCAATAGCTTAGGCCCCACACAACCACCACCACCACCACATATACAGTTGCCAGTTTGCTGAGTGATTTTCTGCTGGTGGCCGAGTGACGATGTAAACTAACAGTGTATAATTAATTATGAGTACTTTTCCAATCCACCGATCTGATAATAGTTTGTAATTATTAAAAGCAAGGAAATTATCACCATGCGTTAGATTGTGTAATTCCCCCAGCCAAAATTCTTACAAACGTGGTATCCAAAGGACCTAATAATTGGGCATAAGTGGCACCTCAAAACCAACACAGCTGCTGGTGCGAGTACAAACCAACCAATCCTCCACCACTACTCATCCCATGTTAATAATTCCGGACCAATATTAGGCTGTGATTAAGTGCTTGCGCGCGCCATTGTTGTAACGAGTTTTACCAATGATTTTTTTTTTGGGGTGGGGGGGGAACGGCTGGGTGTTTGAGCATATTTAGTGGCTCAATCTCTTGCTAATTAGTCGGCACACAACAATATCATTTCGGTAACCAGCAGCAGGAGTGTGGGATGGATATAAAAGCTATAGTGGAAATTACTCGAGCGAGGGAAGGGTAAAAATTATGTATATGCATTTCATTACCAGTTGAGTAGAATAGATACGAAGCGTCGAGTTACAAGCTGTATGTACTGTATGTAAGTACGTGTGACTGAAGGGGAAAATTTCTGTACAATATAATTAGCATAAAATTAAATGACCACAGGCTACTATTATAGAACCAGAGGTATGAGGCGACTCGATAATATTTGGAGCACTTCAACCTGAATCAAATCATAACGGTGCCACCAACCATTGTTCTGCTGTGCTGTTACTTTAAAGCTCCTCCTCATTCATCGTGGAAATTTACTTCTGTAATATATATATATATATATATATATATATATATATATATATATATATATATATATATATATATATATATATTGTGCATCACAGAAAAGTAGGCCTATGTCTCCTATTATTTTTCCTTCAATTTTCTTCGAGGTAGAGATAATCTGTCATCTTTTCCCTCATCATACCGTAACTACAGACTGATTCCTCCAGTACTGGGGCGAGCATCTTTCATTTTCAATTAATCTCCTTTTAAACGACATGTTGTCATTAACTAACCACACTATTCCCCTACAGGTGTCTCTGATGGCTAAGATAGTGCCCTCCCCTGATTGGTTCGTAGGTGTGGACAGCTTCGAACTCTGTGAGGACGGAAACTGGGTCAACAACGTCAAAATCCAGGTGAGTAGGTATACATACACACACACACATGCACACAAATACACACATACATACATATTAGCCTGTTGAACAATGTGGGTGTGTATGCTACTGTACTTGAGAGGGAGGAGAGTGTATTATTTATTTATTTAATTAAGTAGGAGTTGGGAGTTGTAGCAGCTGCAGAAATGCGTATAGGCTACATGATTATAATAGTCACCGTCGAAAATCCTAGCTATCAAATTGAGGTTCATTTCAAGATGGTTCTAATGTATCTGTGAGGTTCATTTCAGGATGGTTTTAATATTATGTGAGGTTCATTTCAGGATGGTTTTAATGTATCTGTGAGTGTCCTCTTGATCAGTAATGGACCCACTATTTGACCTCCTGAAGAAGTGTTGTTGTTGTTTTTATCAGATTTCTTGTCGAGTTTCTTGTTGTAGTTTTATGTACAGTCGGCGGCAAAAGTCCTGTCACCTCACTTGCTTTACCGAGGCACGCGATGTTCATAGACTCGAGATTATTAGGTGTAGAAAACGTGAGTATTTCTCGAGTCCATGAACAAAGCGTGTCTCTGTGAAGTAAATGAGGCGACATGACTTCTGCCGCAGACTGTACATTTACGTATAGGGTTGCCACCTCCAGCCCAGCTGGCAGGAAAGGACCACTGGCAGAGCCATAGTATACGCTATGGCTCAGAAGGACATTCCCCCTTTGAGGCTGGTTGCGGGGAGGGGTTTACACTAGACATGTAAAATTAAAATAATATATATGAATGTTACCAGCCATTTATTTGAACCCAACTTCGATAACCTTTTCATTTATAAAATAAATATACAGGTAATGAACCAACACATGCCTATTTCCCCTTTCATGACTACTTTGTGTTGCTCCTTGCAGCAAGAAGAAGCCTTTTGTACTTTAGTATTGCTGTATGGAACTCTACACATGAAAGCTCAAAGTTTAAAGTAAAAAGGAGCTCAGATTTTATGAGCTCAACATAGAATCCGTTCCTGGTGTCACTCCACTTATTTTGCATGAGAGAGAATATCTTTTCAACTTAACCAGATGATGTACGAGATAACAAACAGCATGCTATGAAGATGAGGGCTTTGGAAGATGGTCATTCACTTAGCAGCTGTGCTTTTGATCTTTTTGTCCTTTTCCTCTCTTTAGTCTCACCACAATGTCATCAATGATCGTTAAATCATCATACAGCTTGTCCATAATGACTGATTATGATGCTGGTAACTTCAGATGCGCAAAATAAGGAAAAATAGACGATCTTTATAGGTTCATTTAGGAACACAATACTTTACTCTCAAATAAGAAACGAATCCTAATTTTAAGGAACAAGTGGCAACCCTACTGGCCTGCAATGTTCCCCACAGACTTACTCATGTGATCCATATCTATCCGTCTGTACATATTTATATATATACCAGTATTGCTGTTTGTACACTTACTGTACTCATATATCTCGATATAATTACCAAACATATGATCTCAGCTGACCTGCTGTGACACCCTCCCTATGGCTACAGGTTGAATTACAAATGACCTCAGTTGACCTGCTGTGACCCCCTCCCCTTCTTCGTTACAGGTTGACCCCCTAGATGCGGGCACCGACAATGGGCTGACCTTCACGTCTCCAAATTGGCCCACCAGTCCAGCCGAACGCATCTTCCGCATCACCTCCAGCTACCCCGACCACCCCGCTCACTCCTTTTACTACCCCACCCTCAGCCACCTCCCCAGGATAGCCACCTTCACCATCACCAAGGTACCAACTGGGGACTTCGAGTTTATATTCAGGGTCATTTTACTGTTGCTGTCTTTCTCACTATTCTTTATCTCTGCTACTTTCATTTTCACTACAGTATTATATTTGCTTCATGTACTGTTGGTCTCTGTTTCAATATTAATTTTCTCTGCAGTAGCCTATATATCTCTTCTCTGTTATCAAGGTATGAGTTTGTTTGTTTTCAGTCATTTTTGCCATTACCCTACCTTCACCATCAAATAGATACATAGTACGTACTCGAGTTTTACCCAGATAATCATTTCACTCTTCCAACACTTGCAAGTTTATAGTGAAGTATTCTAATTTATAGAAGGACTGATGAAAATTATCCAGTGCTCACCACCAGCATATACAGTACAGTACTCTGGTTTATAATTCATAATACAGTATACTGCCACACAGGACGGATGAAGTGAATGTATTTAACTCAAGACAGACCTGGCATACAACGGGTCACTGTATTGTATTTTTAAGGGAAGTCATGCTTTGTGGCCAACAATGAGGGCTGCAGATCTCTCCAAGCTATGATACAAAACAACATATCTCCTATCAGCCACATACCATATTAAGGTGCTGGTAAATGTGGAGCAGCTGATTCCTCCAAACTATTTCAAGCAACTGGCAACCATTATTTTACTTAAGTTAGCCCTGTTTTCTGGCATACTTTGCAGAAATCATGGCTCACTAATGTATATACCAAAAATATACAGTATTACGGGCCCCCTTAATGTCAGTCAACCCTCGCACGTTCGTTTCACCAGTTAGACGCTTCATTAATAACTTTCTCTTTTGATGAACAGCTTTTATTTAGCAGGGAAATTTTGACTGGTAAGCCGGGTGGTGGTTAATTGGCAGGAAGTTGTACAAGACGACTCCTTTTTGTTCCAACTTGGGGTGGAAGTTTTAATGAGGGGATGACGCCAGCTCCATGCTCCCTTCTTCAGAATTTGGCTGGGAATTTGCGTGTTGTGGTTTGAGTTGGAATTAAACTGGAAAAGGGAGTGAGTTTAACAAGTTTAAACTGATTATTCGTGAATAAGGCTAGGGAGGAATTAGTATTGTGGGTTACGGGAATACTCTGTATCTAAAGGAATAAAAGCAGTTCATTCATCACATTAATTTTATTCAGTAGGGGAATTCATTTGCATTATTTCCATTCTCCACATGATGATTACCATGAGTGATATTTATAATACTAAATTAAGAGTGATGATTGTAATTCTCTGTTTGTCTGTAACTTCTTGATGACTGAGTACCTTGCATATTTATTTGCTCACACATAAAATGGACCTTTCTTTTTTTTATTGTTACAGTATCTTTAAAGCTAAACTTATTAACACATTATGAACAAAATGGTCATCAACACAACTGCTTCCTTTCTAAGGACAGAAGTGTCAACCCTTCATAGTATCACTCATAAAGGTGTTTCCAGAACTTGTTCAGGTGAATGTACCTAATATTTTTAGACTTAATGGTAATACATTATCTTTTGTTGCTTTTCCTTTTATTTTTCTGTTTTCTATCCAGACCAGGAAGATATATCGATCAATGTTTGCACATGGCTAATAGTCCATTAGAGGTTTGAAAATGTCACAAAACATTATAATTAATAGTACATATTTCAAAAATAAAATTTGGAAATTTGAAAATATTGAATTTACTAACCCTTACAAATACATCAGCCATATACAGTATGTTGGCTGTTGACAATGTGTATAATGTAGGGTGTGGCAAAGTTAACAATGGCATTTCCATATTACAAGTAACACTGCAATTCCTTTACCTGCTGGTGTCATGCTATATCCTTTTCCAGGTGAAGGAATACATGCTGCGAGAACACCTGGAAACTCCTCACTCCCCATACGACCTCGTCAAACTGGAAGACATCGCCTACAAGCACACATATGGTGACCAGGTAAGGGAGGAGAGGACTTGGGCTGGCTGGTGATTATTTCAAAAATTTATCCTCCACCAAACTTTTCAGAATTTCCACATTTTCCCAAACAGCACCTACATAATAATCTGACCATTCCTTGGAAAGAAAAATAGGGTTGTGACAAACATAAAAACCTACAAATCAGTGCCAAATGTTTAAGCAAAATGATAAATATTCTGCCCCCTAAAGATATATCAAACAACAAAACAGATACAGTATTTGGAGAGAATGCAAGGCGAGGAATTTGTAAAGAAGGTGTATGGAAGTGAAGTTGTGGGACCTGGTGTGAGAGGCAGACCTCCGGTCAGATGGCAGAACAGAGTGGAAGAGTATGTAAAGGAGAGAAACGTGAGGGGCAGAGTAGGGCTTGAACGAGTAAGGAGGGAGTGTTGGAACAGGGAGAACTGGAGACACTTCTGCCGTGGCCACCCCCTTGGGGGGAGTTCCCGGAGGGAACGAGGCATCAGAGCTATAGATAGATAGATAGAAAACAGATATTCCCTTAAGCAAATGCCAAACGCTAACTGAATAAATATTCCTGAAGCAAAGTACTGTAATGCCAAAAGCTTTTCCAGTGATAAAATGTCCATTTAGAATGATGAATGTTTCCTTGAAAACAAATGTTTCTGTACTTTTTAACAGAATATGAATATTCTTCTGCCAGTGCCAAAAACTTTCTCTACATACTGTAATAGATTTTTAACTTTTGTATAAGTGATTACAAACAAAATGGTAATATAGCAGAAATTTTATGACGGCTCAAATTGCAGTGTCCAGTCAATGTATTTAACTTTACCATTATATGAAAATTTGGAAACATGGTCCCTGGAATGAGTATTAAAGATAATAGGAACCGAAAAGCATTCTCACTGATGTTAAGATATGGAATTTGAATTATTGATACTTTCTTCTAATTCTAAGTTTCTTTAACTTCTTTGGGAACATTTGACAGGACACAATGTTAATGAATAAAGCACTACATGAGGATGAGAACTGTACCTTATCATTATTAAAATTGCTATCCAAGAATGCAGGCCTGCTCAACTTGCTGACACTGTTTTTATTGTGTAAGTTTTTTTTTTATCTACTGCAGTAAATAGCCATGTGCCTACCTTCCTGTAGTGTCAGGAATTGGGAAAAGCTTCAGCTGCCATTACACTTTTTATTTTATACTTTCAATGTTTTGAGCAGATAGGATCACAAAGCCTGTTGGACAGTAATATTGTAAGAACTAACACCCAATTACACATATTCATGGAAATATTCTGTATCCTCAGTTGCCAAGGAACAGGGCCCACTTAACATGGTGCTTTTTATCATAACACTGTGTACGTACTTCTGTATCCTTATAAAGCCAGACAGGCACCCTGTGAGAGTACTTGTAGATCTCATGTTTTCACTCCAGACAGACAAACAGACAGGAGTGGGATTTTCTCCTTTGTTTCTGAATGTGTAGTAGTTTCACTCCACTCAGACTGACGGAGCGGCGTGAGCAGGATTTGTATGCCACTTGTTTTTCCAGGCTGCTGCAGTGAGTGACTCTGGTGGGGGGCAGGTGTCATCTGGGATCTCTAAGACCAACAGGATTAAGGTAGTTAGGGGGCATGGCGGCCGAGACAGATTGTTACCGGACACTCCAGAGCTGTGTTAACGAGCCTTAAACATAGAAAAGCCTCAGTTGATTTGCTTTACTTCCTACAAGTTTATTTTCTGTGGAGGGTTCCATTCTTGTGCCTGTTTAGGTTTTTTGTGTACACATTGATGAATGAGTGTTGTGTGTGGTGTAGTGTATGTTGATGCCTGTGTTGCTTCGTGTTTATTGTTTATATTACAGTATATTCCTGAGTGGTGTACGCCTCTGTTGGCTTAGATTTGAATGGTTAATTGTCTGTGTTAAGAACCCATACATTGTAGGATATAGTAGTCACATGTGCTATTCAAGTGGGGACTGACATATATATGGGTAAACATAGTTTTTCATTGCAATATGTTTGATACTTTCACATATGGTCAAGATATCCTTCATTAAATTATCATGCCCACATAGCCACTCCAACACACTGTAACCTACTATACAATGTTTAACTATCTACACTCACAACAACACAAACAATATATTTCATTGCTTAAAACTACCCTTAGCCAGCATGGGTAGGGATTATGTGGTTATTTCCAGCCAGAGTAGAGAGTTAAAGACGTGCAGTGAACTGTACGAACCACTGGTGTGATAGCGTGTTTGTGTGCATTGATCAAATATATTTTATTTTATTTATCATCAATAAGTGCTCCAAACTGGATACTGGCACTGTTAATGGGTATGAAATTAGTTCATTGGCTCAGACATCACTAACCAAAGCTCAGAGTAGTTCGGTTGCTTGTGGCTCTATCAGTTGACCACTATTTTCCTTTGTAGTCTATAGTATGCTTCATCTTCCAATTCAAAGGCCAGAATTGCTCAATTCATAGGTATCCTCTGTTTCTCTGACTGTCTAAGCATTAGTTGACGGGCAGATGAAAGTATAGTTAGACCAGAGGATGAAGGAAAACGTGCTCATGTGATACCCACTTTGGTACTCGGTCGTCCGCCTTCATTCCTCCCATATGTCGCTGTCATGTAGTGTGTCGTTCCCTTGGCCCTCCCCACCCACCCGCACTCACACACTCACTAACCTCGCATTATAGTCATGTGGATCTTTTTATGTTAAACTGTATGTGGTTGGGAAGGATGTGGATGGTTATTTGTACAACATTAGAGGGACTTAAGATATTGTTGGTGAACTGAAGGCTAGGGGCTGTAATGAATAAGGCTGAATAACTACATGAATTAACTTCACTTTAGGTTTGCTACAAACCTGTTGTTAATTCTCTCTCATGCTAGGCTGAAATACCTATACAGGTATACATATGAGTAACATAGGACACTCATGGATTCAGGCATGCACACTGATAAACTTACATCCTGTGTTATGAAACTCTTGCCTCTGAACCACAACAAATGCAAAGACTTGGTAATACCGCTGCCAAAATAAATCAGGAAACAAATCTCATTTACTGAAACAGTTTGTTTCTGTCACAGGTTGGAGGAATTGGTAGCCTCCAGTCACCAAGAACATCTTCAAAAGTTATTTGAACAGTATAATTATGTTGTCCTTTCATTCTCAGGGAAACTTGTGAAAAATGCTACTTAACATTTGTTTCATAAACATTAGACCCTTTCTAGCAATGATAGGATAATCTTTGCCAAGAATTATATGAAAGGGACATGTTTATGATGGATAGATTGTAGTATGCTGTCACAAGATACAATCAAGAGAAACATTACCGTGATTGAAAAATGTTACATATTCTGAAAATGAACCATCCCCAACCAACACAGCCTTAAGGAGTTGGCATGAAAAGGTCTTAGATGTTCGTAAGAGGAGTAGCAGGAGGAATATGGATGTTTATAACTAGAAAATTAGAGATTCAACATATGTGGTTGATGGCTACTAACCTATGGCAGTATTTTAGATGTTTAGTAACAAAACATAATAACTATACTTATCCTCTATTTTTTTGTTCTCATTATTACATAAAAACTTTGCTTCTACTGTACTTACAGAAACGTGTTGCTTTTTTTTATGCTTGTTTGGCTACTTCAAGACCCTTAGTTTTAGTTACCTGGTTGTCAGACAATGCCTGTGTAAATGAAGATATTGTTGGCAAATGAGAGGCTAACAAATCCTGTGAACTACACCCAGAAACAGATTCCCACATTGTTAAAAAACTATTGTTGTTGTTGATGACTTTCCTCAAGCTGTCTGGCCGCTGAGCAGCCCTGAGTATAAGGCCGCCTAGACTGGGCTTTCCCATAGAGCCCTCAAGGATTGTGTGTTTTGTTATTGAAGCGTGTGTTGTGTGCCATACAGTCTTCTGTTATGTGGGGTGGTTTATTACATCCTAGACAGGTATCTGTAATGGCTCCACCCAGCATCTTCTGATAGGTCAGAAGGGCTGGGTGGTACCCATACTGCAGCCTGGCCAGGTGCTCAGCACAGTAATCAAACTGACCCATTCACTTCATCAGTCAAACAATTAAAAGGCCTTAACCAGTACACAGTATAGCCACAGTGCTTTGGTGATGAACAGGACAGTATTGAAAAGCAAAAGTTGGTGGAAAGTTTAAAGAGTGTGACGCCATATGGACAAGGCATCGCTCACTTCCTGTGACTCAGTGTTATGTCTCTCACGACCATAATTTTCCAGATAATTTTGAACTATGTTTTTGAATTGTCATGCCTGAAAAAATATTTAGTGCAAGCATTAGTGACCTGTAGATGACATGAACCGGCATTTAATGCTGTTTTTTAATCAAAGTTCTTCCATGTTGTATTACCTTTCTGACAAAACACCTTTGACAGAGCTGGGACTTAAACCCACACTGGCCGATCACTGTTACATGCTTTAACAGTGGCATAACTCACACACGTTACAGCATTAAGTCGTGTTTATAGATTCCAGTTCTGTCAGTAGTGTTTCTTATGAAAAATTTTCCTGTTCTTTTTTACATTGGTTGTGTTTCATAGTTTATAGAGCTTGCCTTTAGTATCTGAAACCTTTTCCTTCATCACCTCAGAACCGTGTCCCCTTGGCAACATCAGTCCACAGTCTGTCCCCTCAAGCCACCACCACCCCGCTCCCTGCCCTGGCCACCCAAGGACCCAGCACCACCACTTCTGCTTCCTACCACCGCCGCCGCAGACCATCCTCCATCACTACCTCTAGCCTCCCACCAGCCTGGGTAGAGGGGGTGACTGAACCAGGCATACACAACTCCCTCGAAAATGCTATTCCAACACCCAGGACTAACAGGGTGAACACATAGCCCTACATAAGCAAAGATTAAAGCTTGAATATTATTAACAATTTATAAAATTGCTATTGCTAATGAAATTTTGTTACTAACTCAAGGCAAGGGTAATGAGGTAATGAATTTTTTTACTAATCCATAAACAGCAGCTTAAGACTTAAGTGATATACAGTACTTGGATGAACACCAAGCATTTTATAATGTCACAGGAAAATCCCTGTTGTCCAAGAGTTTGTTTCCTTTATAGGAATCTATTGGGACTAATACCATACTTATATTTATTGAATTGATAGGCCTGTGATGCTAAGGTTATCAAGACTTCCTCAGCCATGAACCTAGCATCAACAGTGACCCCCTCCCCCAGCACCAACAATAACTATTTCCCTTCCCAATCACCCCAGACCATTTCCATTCCTTCTCCCCACCTCTAAAGTATATCCCTCCCTCACTCCTCTGAACAAATCTTTTCTACTTTATAGTGCTGTCTGGCAAAGTTACAGCCATAAATATGTGGCACAGACTGGGTAGAAATTGCTTGACTTACTCTGGTACTTATCAACTATAGCCTGGTATGTATATATTGCTATCCTTTTTATTTCTGCCCTCAACTTCTGCTATTTCGTACAACGAGCAAAGGTCATGGATGAGTAATGGAAAGAGTTAAACATCTTCCACCTGGGATGGAGCACTAATTCTTAAGTATAGCTGTACCTTCCCCCATTATGTATTCGTTGCCTGCATTTCGGTCATTCCTCATGTATTGTATCTGTAGGGGTCAGTGGCTGCACTAACAGTTTCCAGACCTTCTGTGATATGCTTCTAAACCTCAATTGTTTTGATTAAACCTTTGTATGATTGATGTGTAACTTTAGATCTGTTGAACAGTATTTGAGTTAACTTGAAATAATTTATGACAGTATACTATATTCCATATCACTGGAATAACACAAAAAAGATATGAATTATTACTGTAAATATAAAATTACAGTATTTTAAAACTTACTAATTTATATTACAGTACAGTACATATCAGGTAGGACAGTTTAACAAGATTATATGACAGTTCACTTGTGGCTTTGACGCTTGACATAAATGTTATGACAATGTCATGTAAGGAATTAACACTATAATAAAATAGTTTGACAGATGATTTTGCCACATGATAAATCATCTGTCAAACTATTTTGTTATAGTGTCAGTTCCTTATATGACATTGTCATAACATTTATGTCAAGTGTCAAAGCCACAGGTGAACTGTCATTTAATTTTGTTAAAATGTCCTACCTAATATGCGAGATGGTGTAGTACACCTGTGCTTTCATGACCTTTGAGTTAAAATATTTAACCATGTGATAAGATATTCACTTGTTACTTAGAGTAAAAGTGTAACTGTTTTAAGATCCCACAAGATGTTGCACTTTTACGAATAAGGCTCTATTTATTTTCTGTTCCTGTCATTCATTCATTGACTCATGTACTGTATTCATTTTATAGTTGACTATCTTTCATTCACTGATTGATTCTTCAATTCATCCAACAGGAGTCCATTATGAGCAACTCTGTAGCAAGCACTGAGGGCGAGGGGAACAAGATTGAGGGTAAGGGGGTGGCTGCTATCTCCGAGAACCCTATCCCTTCCAGCAATGCCATGGCTGTGATTGACGACATTGTTAAGAACTACCAGAAGGAGCAGAGGAAGAAGAGGAGGAAGCAACGCAGGAAGCAGAGAAGAGAGGAAAGGAGGCGCAGGAAGGGCCTCAAGAAGATACGTGAGTACAGAAGGGGAGATATAGGAGCAGATGAAAGAGCTTGAGGTGTATGCATATATGAGAGTAATGGGAAGATAAACAGACAAGGAAGCAATTACGTAGAGTACTGTACAGGTATTGAGGAATTGGAAGGGCCTAAAGAATTTACATGAGTGAAGAGGAAGAGGAAAAATCAGGGCATTCCTATACAAGGCAAGTTGTTGGAAATTAAAAATTTTCATGTACACATTTCAGAGGAATATTTCAACTGAATGATTGATTAAGATTTTTTTTTGTTGGTATGCAGTCATTTTGTTTATTGAGCACAAAACTTGGAGTGGTTGTTTTATCCAAAAATTAGGAAAGTACCGGTAAGTAAGAATAATAAAAAAAAAATTCTACTGCCCCCAGAATTGTGAAGCTAGTGAGGTTTTCATTTTGACAGTGTTTTGATGAAGTTACAGTGTAGGTATATATTTATACCATTTTGTTTGGTACCATGTGTAAAGTAATTGTTCTTCCTCAGGTCCTCCCCGTGATTGCCGAGTATCTGAATGGTCTGAGTGGTCTCCCTGCAGCAAGACCTGTGACATTGGTGAGCAGACCAGGACAAGGACTATCTTGCGCCATGCTAGAAGAGGAGGGAAGGTGTGTCCGGTGTTGGATGAGACCACCTGGTGCGGCTCAGCCCGGGCTTGTCGCAAGACCTACTTCAACTGGACGTAAGAATGTGCAAGCTATGGAGTATAATGTTGTCAGTGAATTGGAGGCTACTGGTTCCTTCAGTCTGTGTAACAACAAGAATGAAAATTATGAATAAAATAACCTTGTCACTATAAGAGTCATCATCTTTGCCAATCTTATGGCCCCTAGAAACAGACTGCTAAACCTTAGCATGGGTAGTTTTCATTTTGTGGCACAATATGGTGGAAAAAGTGGCCTCCAGTGCACCAAGATCTTGTGCTCTTAACACGTGTAAAACACTTGAGCTGGCACAAGATTAAGGGAACTGTAAACGGAAATGAAGGATGAAATTAAATCCCATATAATCATACACAGATAAGGAGAGAGTTATCTCACACCTGAAGAATATCGGCTAGAGTACTGTAATATAAATTACAGATAAAGGATTATGCATAATTTTGTCATCACTTAAGTTTGTCCCATCCTGTTGAAAATAGTAGTAATTTCATGGTCTGCAAATTTTTGAAAGAGAATACCTACTGAAAGTTCAATTAAAGGTTTAAATTTGAGTAGAGAATGGAAAGTGCCTCAGGTCATGCATATAGCATTGAAAAAGAAGGAAACTTAAGGAAAATATTACCTTGTCTGTTACTCTTTCCATCATAGCATGGGCTTAGATTTCCACTAGTGATATTTATTCTGTGCTAGAAGTAAGGGTATGACAAGAGGCATAGGACTATTAAAATTTTCTCGCGGGAGATCATATTTGCTAACTGAAATTGTAAAACACTGACAATAATGGAACACAATAATCTTCCACATAGCTGTGTGTAGAAAGTGCATTTTTTCCATGTAATATTCATTATGTCCGTGCCAATAACAAACTAACTAATTTCTGAGTGGGTAAATAATACTTCATGGTTCCTTGTGTAAATGTTGCTTTGGTCTAGGCATGTAATAAACCTTAATGCACATAGGATACGAGTAAAATGTAAGTTTCAATTAGCAGTACAAGCCTTAACTTTTGATGCCTGACAATATTTCAGACTATAAAATGTTTACTAAGTAGTGAATTCACTAATAGTCAAGGTTTGTACAGTTAATGAGTGCAGTGGGGTTTGGCAGCCTATGTTAGTGTGTATAGTGCAGTTGTAACATTTGTACATTCTATAATGTGACCGTGAGGACTTGCCATGATTTCTGGTGTGCTTCATACATAAAAAAAACATTTAGAACAAAAATTTAACAACTATTAAATCTTGGAAAAACATAGTGTGTTGCAAGTTTTCAAAGCATATCAAATTAATTGAATAATAGACATGAGTACAGTCAAACCTCAAAAATCCAAAATGCTTGGGACTTTAATGTATTCTTGAGCTCATTTGCAAATCTTTTTCAAAAGAAACATTGTTTGTTTGTCATGCAGACTGAGTGACCTTGATAGTTTCTGCATAATTCTGTTTTTTCCATGTAATTGTAAGGGCCACAGGTTTGTTATCACTTATTATTTGGCATATTCAATGGGATGTATTTGACTGCACTCTCATAACCCGGGTCAGCAGCGGCACTATTTTCATTAAAATATTGGCAGGCAGTTTAAATTACTCGGATTATTGAGCTTTTACTGTACCACATCAGGGATCTTGTTTGGTAATCTTGATTTGAATTGTTAGTGGATTGTCATAGAGCTGTATACAAAAGTAACGGGCAGGCAGTGTGATTGGTTCATTTAAAGTCTTTGGAGCCAACATGCTGATCTGTTGCCTAGCCCATGTCATTCTTAGGGTGTGTCCACATGGGCGCTCAAACATATGTTGTGAACACTCTTGCTTGTTTGCAAACATTCAGTAATGTCGAGAACGGAACATGTTCACAGCAACAGTGACTCTATACTCACGTTCACACGTGTGCTCGAACATGTAAACACTTATGGCAACACCTGTTAGAGCACTCTTCTCATTCATTTCTGTGCTGCAAACCTGTTCACAACCGCTACATGTTATGAACTTATTCGGTAATATATAATATGTTGCATACATGTTTAGCACCTATGTGGACACGCCCTTAGGAAAGTCTCTAGTGATGCTGCTTTAATAATACTGTACAGAGGATCAAGGCTTCCATTAGTTGTCTCACGAATCCTTCAACTGTAACAATTTGTCTTACAAGCGAGGGGGAATTATCGTCAATAAGCTGCAGAATACAGTAGTTCAGACAAGAAGCTACTGTATGTGGTAAGGAAATGAAGTATTTGCCTGCCATAATATTGTACTCTACATATGTATGTAGATGATAGGCATGTAGGGATCTTTCATTCTCAGTCAGTGTTTGTTGTAAAAACCAATACAGTATTCGCCGTCAAACAACATGGGTTACACAAACAGATCACAGACACACTGCTACAGTTCACATACAGGTATACTATACTGTACTGTACCGAGAGACGTTTAGTAATTCTACCATGCAAGTAGACAGTCTAAGTTACTTTTAAAACTCAAAAGTTTGCTCACTTATTATTCATCACTGCCAGTATTCCAGCTTCATATTTAGTGTATTATTGCTAGTGATCTGCATGTGTAGCCTATATAATGAAACGTGAATACTATTTCTCAATAAAATATAGTGTCTATATACTGCAATATGAAGATCCTTCATGAAAAATTACCTTTCTTTTAAGACTCTAAATGAATTGAGTGTACTGTATATAATTTGTAAATAGTAATTTTGAGTTATGGCAGAGTTGGTGTAACAGTGTCTTATGTGCTAACCAAATTTTGTTTAGTACTATTTACTGTGTATTTAACGTGCAGATTTACATAAATAGTATACATACATGACCCTGTGAATATACAATGAGTTTAGATTACATTAATTCTGGAAACGTACAAAATATGTCAATACAATATTTATTTAGAGATGCAACAAATACTGTATTTCACAGTAATACTGTAGTAGTATTGCCTAATGAGTTTCATTATATAGGGTAGCATGTTATTTTTATATATATGATCCACACAGGAATTAGACTTATTAACTGGATAGCCTGTCTCACGTTGAACTGAGCTTAAGAAGGAAGTCATATATAACTGTACTGTAGTAGTTTATAATACCATAAATGCTTGGGTTGTGGCGTGATGCTGGTATGACATATCACTGTAAACTTGTCGGTTCTAATAAACTCAATGTTGTGTCACACGTTTATCCCATCCTTATTTGACTAATTTGAATTTACTTTTTTCAGTCATCAAAGCACTTCCTGGTGTGAAGTGTAGGTGAAGTAAAGTTGTTAGAATTTTTGCTGATGGAAGGCAGAGGGTCTATGGAGATATTTCATCTCAGTCCTTTGATATACCGTACTGTAATGATGAAAATGTACTGTATAGCATAAGCAAGCTCTACTATGTTAGGGTCATCATCAATGTAGGCAGATGGGCTGGGGCTTAAGCAGCTGGAGTTAGTCTTGAAAAAGACTGTGATGGGCAGCTGCTAGGTTTCTTCATGACGTGGAGCTGCTTTAATGGCCTTCTTAAATTGTAGCATCTGCACCATGGAGTGGTTGTAAACATAGACTTAACTGGTTAAAGATTTCAGTCGGTGTCCTCAGAATGTTCAAAAGATTATGGAACATCAGCAGCTGAGGAAGATCTTCACTGACATATACAGCTCATCTAAATGTTCCTTCATGAGTGGTGCCACTTGTATTACAAGTAGCTATTCATACTCTTCAGCACCAAAGGACCTGTGCCAGTGCCACATACTGTACTTGTTGACTACCACATGGCATGTAATACCTCATCAGGAGGTCATGGACACAATCTGGCCAGATCTTTCACTGTATGGGGTTGGTAAGATAAAGGGTTTTGGTGCCTCAAACCAAATATGCTCCCTTTAGTCTTTTAAATTGTCCATTCCTTCCTTTCCTTTTGTGCTTTCTTGCCCTCCTTTCGTTCATCACTTTTTCCATTGTAACTACACTGTCTTTTTGGCCTCTCAGTCTTTATTTTCTACTTTTCATAAGAACTTCCAACAGGTGTTTACGGTCTTCATGTTACAGTTGAAGGGGACATCGTATTACATTGCCTCAACCAGGTGCTGCAGAGATTGGTGTATGAAGTGTTTCTTTGAAGGCCTGGATTATAAACCGTGGTCTGTACAGTAGGCTGGAGGAGTGAGGTAGCATTTAGGTCACCAATTAAACTTTATCATCCCCATTGTTGCACAGAGAGTCCACCAGCATTGTTGAGGGGCATGGCATAATTTTCAGGAGAGTGGAGCCTTATGCCACACCATTTCATTTAAGCCATCTACAAGTACAAAGACGAACATGATAATTAGTACAGGACTTCCACAAATAGATTCAGTAATTCAGGTTTCAATTACTTTTTATTTGTCTTAGTAATGCTAATTAGATGTTATGACCTGAGTTGCTGACTTATAACATTATAAAAAACAAAAAAACAGAGTATTAACTAAATTGCCTTTGATCTTAACTCGCCAATACCTCTAGGTGCTTAAGGACAGACAAGACGATTAGATAGAACATGGTATACGGTTGTGCCTAATCTGTGATTCCTCCAAACTATGCCACGAAACAGACGACTTAATGTTACCCTGTTGTTGATGATGTTACCCTGTTTTGTGTCATAATTAGGAGGAATCAGTAGCCCACCAGTTTACCCTCAAAAGAGTTTCCCATTATAGGTGTTGCAGTCCAAAACAAATTACACCATAGATATACACAGCTATATAGGTACTGTACTTATATGGAACTTTATATACACTGAAATAAACGCCAAACTTATATTATAAAATTAGAGGTCATAATTAACTTGGAAGGTAATCGGTGCATATTCTCCACTATAAAAAAAGAGAATAATAATAATAAATTATAAATAAAGCACACACTAGTTATAGGTTGATATTCTAAATGTTCTAGAGTTGGTTAAATGATAGCAACAAAAATCGATAAATTAATAAAAAATAACCATGTTGTGGGCGAATTGGAAGCAAATATTTATTCCTACAAATTATGCTACAAAACAAACTTCTCTACTCGTGTAATGGAGTAGTGTGTTTCTTAGTGGTTTATCTTAAAAGAATTAAGCAAGAAAATAATATATCCTATAAAATATTACCCCTTCCAAACATACAAACTGTGCCAGGAAACAGAATAATCAAGAGATGCTAATGGAGTCTCTGTTTAGTGATTTGAGAGTTTGGAGGATTTTGTGTGCCCATTCACACCACGGACAGTCTCGACCCCCTACAATGCATAGACTCGATGCTTCAATTCACCAACTCGTAGCTTCATTTTCTGGTCATTTTCTCTCGCAATCCACAATATCTAGCCCACCTGAGTCGAAGCACCAGGTGTAGAGAACTGGCTGTTTCTGGACGACAGCCCACCCAAAGCCTCCACAGACTGGTTTGAAATGTGTGTGTGTGGCCTCATGATAGTTTGGTTGGGTGGGCTGTCGTCCAGAAACCGCCTGCTTCAGATCCGGGGCTTCGACTCAGGTGGGCTAGGGATTGTGAGAGAAAAAAAATGGCCAAAAAGTGAAGCTACGACTACAAGTGGATGGTCAGTCAGTGTTGCCAGGTTAGTTAGTTTTAAGAAATTTTGAAATCCACACAGGATAATAAATTATATAAATATCGTTCAAGAGTAAACAGGGAAATTTATACCAGACGAAATAACAAAAAGACGGTCAATATTTAAGAGTAAACAGGGAATTATGGAGGTAAATAGGGATTTTCTGATGTTGAAGTTGGGGAATTATTGTCCATCAGACTTGGCAACACTGATGGATGGTCGGTCAGTGCAGTTTGAGCAGAGGTGTCAAGAGGTTGTGTGTTACTGCAGTGAAGGTGAGTATTATTTTCTGATACGGTATTGTTTGCTCCTCTCCAACTTATTTTGTTGTAAGGATCTTTCAGGCCTAGGGTAGTATTGTTTCATCCTCGAATACATCGGTTATTTCAATAATTTTAATAGTTTTTGATGTTCATAGTTGAAGCGAGAAGATCTACCGTGTAATTCAATGAAATAAAGAAGTTTTGTATTTTCGGCAATTCGTGCTCATTCAATGATCAATCTAGTAAGTTGTTCGGTAATCGTGGAATCATTCCGGAATCCGGTATTTAGATGTCATGAAATGAATGGTTCAGGTTAATTGCGGAAGTGTTGCTTTACCACTGAGGTGGATTCTCATTTGTTTTGCGGTCTGGATCTTGTTATACTTTGGCTATCCCTTAAACTGTTTACCTTATTTTCATTTATTTGGCCGAATTTATTTATTTCTGTTAAATACTCATCAAAAAGGAACCTCCCAATTCTATAGGGTATTTATTGAAAGAATTACCGTTTTGTAGCAGTGTTGCCAGGTCCCGGTATTTTGCCCTGGTCATTTCCTGTACTTTACTACGGTTATTTCCCGGTAGTTTACCCAGGTTAGGTCCCGGTAGTCTGATGCGGTTTAGGTTAGGTAAGGTAAGGCAAATTTCAAAATGCTTCTTTTGAATATGCCCCATGTTGGAAATGGGGCATTTGCGGAGGAAATGCCATAGAAGGAAATAGTCTTAGAATTGTCTAAATAAGTGGGTAAATAAGGTAAAAAAAACCGTAAGAGGAAATGAACAATGTCTTTTTCATCTTCACACACAATTCACACAGTTGGTAGGTTATTGAATCGGTTTCTGTCCCCCCAAGTAGCCAATATTATTTGTACGGCACTTGAACAAAATTGTTGCTGCTTAAATATTATGCCCGGTTCACATTAGCCGGTTTGGACGGATCCGACATCTGTTAATGACGTCACGAACCATATCAACAGCATCCACAAATTGTATCAGATCACAAAGGACACACTCAGTAGTTTTGAATAAGGTTGTGTTTGTGTTCTCTCAATTTCCAAAAATTATAGATTGATTGTTTTTTTTTTCATCCAAGTTTCCTGCAAATAAAAGATTTCCAATTATGGTTTCCTTGTCTTCATTATATGGTTGCTGTAAATCACTCATTTTTTCTCTTTCACAATAGGCAGTGTAACAAAAAAAAATTCAGGGTTTCATGTTCCGTATATTCCATGCATTTTGTTGAATCATTCATAAATCTGTTCCGGTCATTTACAGAACATTTTTGAGGCCAGTGTGTTGTCGTAGATTTTGTTTTCACTTTTAAGTTCTCCTTTCCACAAATTCCAATGCTAGATTTTTCTTGCAGTTCACATTTCCAGTGTTGTTGTCCCACTTCTTTATTTTTCTATGTGTTAAGCTTAACTGCTGTAAGTACTTATTTATTTCTCACATCCATTTATAATGTTTTTTTGCCATTTCTCATCTCTACAATCATTTCTTGTAGCATATGATTTTCTTTTCCTTGTTCTGGTGTTGTTTTGCTGCTTAGGTACTGTAAAATACTTTCACGGATGAACTTCCTACTTCTCTTAATGTAGCTTGGTGCACCAAGCATATGTCTGTATACTTGGTTGTCTATCCTTAGTCTCTATTTCCACTTCAGTTAGGTTGTGCCATATAGAATACTTGGCAGTGCTAAGCTCTTTCAGAACGTTTTACCGATAGTTTATTGCAATGTTTGAAGAAGTTAGCTAAACTAACTTTTGTGCTTTTTAAACAATTTATTTTTGTTGTTCACTAATATTCGCAGGTTTTTGATGCTTGTGGTTACTTTAATCTCTTGTTTGTTTTCTTTATTAATTTCAAGTCCACATTGTTTACTTGTATGGCTTAATTCTCTAAAATTTGCAATTGCATCGTGTGTGGAAGTCATCAGGAGCCAAAAATAATGGGTTAATATATTCACTATTATTTGTAAAAGGTTTCTTTATTTTAGTTGCAGGATTAGGTGTGTTATTAACTTAAACAGGCCTGTCTTATTCCACTTGTAACTTAGATTTCTTTCTCTATTGCTGGTGATAATTTTACCTTCGTCTTATTTGCTATTGCATGGAGTATTTTATCATTTGTTCCCTAGTTATTGAATCGAAGGCCTTGCTATAATTGGCTTGTTTATATAACTATTTTCTATACAGTACTGTAGAGCTAATAGATTGTCTTCTGTTGTACCCCCACTTGTAAATGCTGTCTGTGTGTTTTCTTCAGTCTTGTGAATATGGACGTAAATATCTTCCTCCTTATTTATTTCATTACGTGTTGTTGTGTATTTGTATAATTTTGTTATTAACTAGTTAATGTGTATGAAACTTGTGTGTTTCTTTGCATTTCAAATCATAGGTCTCCCACTTTGTCTACTGATCAGCGTCCGATATAAATATCAAGGTGAAATAACAACTATTTATTGATCGTTTGGCATAAAAATGGGGTCCATCTTTCTTAGTTAAATTGTGTGTTCTCTTCATGGCTCAAGATCATGCACATTTTTGTTCTTTATCTGTCCTCATATTGTTTCACGAGGGAAATGCGCGATACTTTTTTGATCGAGTGTACAGTCGGCGGCAAAAGTCCTGTCGCCTCACTTGCTTCACCGAGGCACGCGATCTTCATAGACTCGAGATTATTAGGTGTAGAAAACATGCGTATTTCTCGAGTCCATGAACACTGTGCGTCTTGGTGAAGCAGGTGAGGCGACACGACTTCTGCCGCCGACTGTACATCAGTCACTTTGCTTAAACAAGACCCATTAGTAACACGAAGACAGATGATATACAAAATCACAAACAAGTTAGTTGACATATACTTGTAGGGTGTAGATATGTGTATGATCCACTAGAGGCAGCCATAACTTAAAATACCATACAAGCACTGATATATTTAGGCACTCATACCGGGAAATGACCGAGGCCAAATAGTGGAACCTAGCAACACTGCTACAATTTGTGTATTTATATTTGAATTGTGTTTTTCTTGTATATCGGTCTAACAGTTTTCCGTGTCACTTTTTTCACCAACTTCATAATTAGTAACATGCGTTTGGTGGTCCCACCATTCTTCTGTCATCCAACAATTCACTCATGCAATTGTTTTTCCTATCTAATTTCTTCAATAACCCTCTGTAACAATTAATACTTCCTCCTCTCAGTACATATTGCAGATATTTTAGTTTCCCCTCCATTATCCTACCCAAGATTCCAATTTAACCCCTAATTGCAGGTTATTGCTAGGAGCTCCCAATATTTGCAGCCTCCTTAGTGAATCAGTGGGAGTGCTATACTTTTCCAATACATGTAGTTACTCAAACACAAGGAAAAATATATAATTCCTAGAAGGTTATAGTGTGATGTTGACATTCGTTTCGGAGGTGTTCAGATAAAAAAAATATTCCTGTGATTAGTTATTGTCATACTATGTGGAAAGAAATGTATTTATAAAACATAAATCTTTCCTTTTCTCAGGTACAAATTCCTGTGAAGGCCGGGGTGTTTGTACCGGTCCAGAGGGTGAAAGATGTGAGTATAATCTTTTTTAGTGTCATCCCATAGCGACGTAGTGTATGTTCGGAGTTTGAAATGTGTGGGTCTTGCTATCTATCTATCTATAGCTCCGACGCCTCGTTCCCTCCGGGAACTCCCCTCAAGGGGGTGGCCACGGCAGAAGTGTCTCCAGTTCTCCCTGTTCCAACACTCCCTCCTTACTTGTTCAAGCCCTCCTCTGCCCCTCATGTTTCTCTCCTTTACATACTCTTCCACTCTGTTCTGCCATCTAACCGGAGGTCTGCCTCTCACACCAGGTCCTACAACTTCACTTCCATACACCTTCTTTACAAATTCCTCGCCTTGCATTCTCTCCACATGTCCATACCATCTCAATGTATTACGTTTCACTCTCTCAACCACTCCACACTCAATACCAATTGCCTTCTCACTCATACCACATCTCTCATATACACTCTCATTACTTTCTCCATCCCATCTAGTAAGTCCACATGCTCCTCTCAAGTAACTCATTTCCACAGCACCTATTCTAGACTGATGCGCCCTATTCCATGTCCATGACTCCGACGCATATGTCAGTGTTGGCAGGATTATACTATTTCGTAGTCCCCTTTTCACTTCCATACTCACACTTCTACCCTTCATAATCCTCCCCAGTGATCCTATGACCTGTCTACCCTTCACTGCTCTCTCCCTAATTTCTCCTTCCATACTTCCATGTTTACACATAACTGTACCCAGGTACTTAAACTCCTTCACTTCCTCCATCCTCTCACCCCTCAGAGTTATCTCACACTTCGTCCCAGTTGGTACAGCCACTCTGTAAGGTGTAGCAAAGTCAATCACTTCAGTTTCTG
Source organism: Petrolisthes cinctipes (assembly GCA_033782935.1). NCBI lineage: Eukaryota > Metazoa > Arthropoda > Malacostraca > Decapoda > Porcellanidae > Petrolisthes > Petrolisthes cinctipes. Next base: position 62,937 of record JAWQEG010005804.1, on the reverse strand, counting down.
CTCTTTCAAATACCATCACTTTACTTTTACCCACATTCACCTTCAATTTCCTTCGTTTACACACAGACTGAAATTCGTCCACCACTCTCTGTAAATTCCTTTCACTCTCAGCCATCAGCACAGTGTCATCTGCAAACAAACTTGCCACCAGGGACCAATTTGCTTCATTCAACCTCAACTTCACCCCCAGACCATTCACTTTGGCTTTCACCTCTCTCATACAACCATCCATATATATATTGAACAGCCATGGTGACATAACACACCCCTGTCTCAGCCCTACACTAATATTAAAACTCTCACTTAGATCACCCTCTACCCGTACACATGCTTTTGCATCTGCATAAAAAGCCTCAATGCCTTTCAGTAAAGGCCCCCCAACTCCATAAATTCTCAACACCTCTGTCATAGCTTTCCTATCAACTCTATCATATGCCTTCTCCAAGTCCATGAAGGCAGCATACAACTTCTTACCCTTCCCAATATACTTCTCCACTATTGATTTTAATGCAAATATTTGGTCCACACATCCTCTACCCTTTCTGAACCCTCCCTGCTCCTCACTAACTTTATTCCCTGTTACTTCCATCAGTCTCGCAGTCAGAACCTTCCCGTAAACCTTCCCCGGTACACTAAGAAGGCTTATTCCCCTATAGCTACCACACTCATCCTTACTTCCCTTCCCCTTATACAAAGGTACAATTATGGCTCTCCTCCAATCCTCTGGCACCTCTCCCTGCCTCCAGGCCAATGTACATATAAGCAACATCCACTCCACCACTACCTCCCCCCCACACTTTAACATTTCAGCAGTTATCCCATCCACCCCTGGTGCCTTTCCCATCTTCAACTTTCCTATTGCTTTCCTAACCTCTTCCCTTCCTAAATCTCCCTGTACACCCTGTCGTCTACCACCTGCCTCCATCCCCATGCATGTCACCACCGCCTCCCCTCCCGTCCCCCCATTCATCAGACCATCAAAATGCCTCTTCCACACTTCTTTGCAACTGACAATAATAAATTCCTGTATTAAAACGTGGCACTTTGGTGAGACTGTAGAGTATATCATGTCATCGATAGGTTACTGAAGAACATCTCCCCGACACTGAATGCATTTTAAGTAGCATTGCGACTATATCGTAACCAATGAGGTTGGGGTGGATGGTGCTGCGGATAGTCAAAACCGTTAGTATTGGGAAAAGATTCACCTCCGTGACCTACCCTCCTCAGGCAGGGTAGAAAAGCCTTATTAATTACCCTGCCCCCACGTGGCAACAGGCTTTTTTTATAAAGCCGGAGGTGGATTTTAGCTTCCCCCACATATAGGTTATATATCTTGTGTGTTTAACATCAGCTTTGCCAGCCATCAGTGGCCCCCCCTAGTGGGGGAGTGGACAGATATGGCTGCATGAGAGTAGTAGCAGTGAATGTGAAGGTTGAAAAAGAATTGAATGTTTTAAGAAATAGGAATGAGAGAGAAGTGTGCAGTGGGGGTTGTTCTTGGCTAACACCTTCTTTGAGCAGATGATGATCCACCGTATACATGGAGAACAAAGTGTTTAATGGTTCAGTGTTCTAACCATTTTGCTGTCGTAGAAAGGATGAAGGGGAGAACAAGAGGCAGGTGGAAGATTGAATGACACCGAGTACAGAGAGGTGGGTGAAAGAAATATTTAAGACAGCAGCAGAGGAATGTCTGATGAATGGGGGGGGCGACAGGGTGAACTAGGGAGGAAAGAGGCTATATGCACATTGGCTTGGAGGTGAGCCATAATTGTACAAGGGAAAGGGGAGTAAGCCTTTTTAGTGTACCTGGTAAGGTTGTTACCGAGAAGCAGGGAGGGTAGAGGATGTGTGGACCAAATATTTGCATTAAAACAATAGTGGAGAAATATATATATATGGGAGAGGATGGAGGAGTTTAAGTACCTGGGGCCGGATACTCAAATGTTCCTAACTTAGGGCAGCCTCGCCGCCCTAAGTTGGTATACTCAAAACTTTTTTAGGGCGTCCTATCCTGTTCCTAAGTAGTTAGGAAGTCCTAAATCTTCCCAGGTGCCCTATGTTGTTCAGCCAATCAGGGGTGGCGCTTTCAAGTGACTCCAGCCAATCAAAAGCAAGCTCGATCAGTTGACACGAAACAAAACACAACATTATGCGTATGACGGTATGAGTGGTAGAAATGCGTGTCGAAACTGTGGAGAGTAAAATCTACTGCGGAATAAGTGCCACCGCCATACTTGTGTCACATCACATGATTCACTGCTAAATGTAATAATTATGGAGGATTATGTAATGTAAGATTACCAATATCAAGGAGAAATCTGGCAAAACGAAACTAAAATGTAAAAAATACAACATTACTGTAAAAATATTAGTTGGTATCAGTAAATGAACAACCCCTTAAGTACTGTCCATATCACCACAGACAATACTTCCCCTTCAGGGTCCAAATTGAAGAGCAACTGCTTAAACCAATGACTGGGGAAATCATTTATTATGTTGAGGATAATCCTCTAATTGTTCAGTATTTCTCATGCAACACATAATTCTCCTAATTAACTGTGCTTACACTACATGTGGACTTACTAGATGGGATGGAGAAAGTAATGAGAGATGTGGTATGAGTGAGAAGGCAATTGGTATTGAGTGTGGAGTGGTTGAGAGAGTGAAACGTAATACATTGAGATGGTATGGACATGTGGAGAGAATGCAAGGCGAGGAATTTGTAAAGAAGGTGTATGGAAGTGAAGTTGTAGGACCTGGTGTGAGAGGCAGACCTCCGGTTAGATGGCAGAACAGAGTGGAAGAGTATGTAAAGGAGAGAAACATGAGGGGCAGAGTAGGGCTTGAACAAGTAAGGAGGGAGTGTTGGAACAGGGAGAACTGGAGACACTTGTGCCGTGGCCACCCCCTTGGGGGGGGAGTTCCCGGAGGGAACGAGGCGTCGGAGCTATAGATATACTCAATATTACTCGAGTATGTCACTAAATGTTTTTGTGCAACGAGGGGTATATTATGTCATGGTCCTATTTCTCGGATATGTTTATTATTTCAATCTGAGGAAATCTATACTATCTTAGTTGGTGATCATGCCTGACATTGGAGTGGTTCCTTATACTATACACTCTTTCTCAGTAATCTCTCCAACAACAACAAAGTGGTGCTCTTTGGTAATACAGCCAAAAAGTATAGAGTCCTTCTTATTCTTTTTGGTACAGCCGAGTTGATTTATCATGTTTTCTACGGTGTCATAACTCCACTCTAGGGCTGCCTGGGGGTTGTCCTAAATCCAAGCGTCGTAACTTAGGAAAGATGGCTGCCAAAGGTTTTGAGTATGCTGTCGTAAGTGTTTTGAGTATACCGTCATAAGCGCACTGGGGAAGTTAGGACTCACTAGGAGTATCCGGCCCCTGGGCACAGTTCTGTGTAAACAGGTCATAGGATCATGAAGGTGAAAAGGGGACTGAGAAATGGTATAATCCTGCCATATGCACATCAGTCTAGGTGGGATGGAGAAAGAAATGAAAGTGCGTACGAGAGATGTGGTGGTAATACATGGAGGTAGTTTGGGCATGTAGAGAGAATGCAAGTGAAGTTGTGGGACCTGGTGTGAGAGGCAGACCGCCTGTCAGGTGGCATAACATGTAAGGCAGAGGAGGGCGTGTTGGAACAGGGAGACGCTTCTGCTGTGGCCACCTCCTTGGAGGGAATGAGGTGTCAGAGCTATAGATTGCCACCTTGTCTGCCTATATCACCTAAATTATTGTACCATGCATGAGGAGTTAGTGGAAGAAATGTGTATCAGTCTGAAATATGCACGTTGCATCTCAGAATCTCCATTACTCTGTGACCCACGATATGGTCTGATAAAGAAAGTTTTCAGAGGGTATTCAAATACTTCAGTTGATCAATTATTATGATACAAAAAACTCACTGCAGACAATGGGTAAATGAGAAGGCGAAAGGAAAGAGGATGTGATTATTGGGTAGTTAAGGGAATTGTGGAGCAAATGAATCCTCCAAATCATTCCTAGCAACAGAACACCTTTATCATCTTGATTGAGGTTAAGTAAAAACAAAAAAAGATTGGCTTACTTGTAATATATTGCAACAATGAATAGATGGTGTTAAAAGTAATTGCATAACATGGTAATAAATTTTTTTTTTTTTTTTAGGATGCCATATTTTAAAAGTTTGGCACCCTTGGGGACTCAAGCTATTCCATTGAAATTCGTGTTTAAGTGTCCTCCAGGACCAATATGGCCTCCTTTCTTTCTCCAAGATCAAACAAAGTAATTCATTATAATTGGATTATATTGAGCACATGCATATCATACAAGATATATACTGGTAATAAATCATTACACAAACTTTTTAAGGAACGTTCATTACCACCAGGTTATTCTTTTTGATGCTACAATTGTCTACCATGACAAAGGGTTATGGATGTTTTCGTATTGATTATTCCCCTTCTCCTTACTAGTAACCTGCAGGATAAAAATTACTTTACAATTGCTGGCATGTAAATTATACTGTGACAAATTTGATAGTAATTTTGCATAATACAGCAAATAACACTACTAGATCACTGTTGATGCTTTAGCATTTCAACTCAAGCCCTCTTTCCATTTCATTCTGTAATGAGTGGTTCGCCTCATGATCACACGTGGTTCAACATTGGCAACGCTAAATGGAGCCAACTGTACATAGGGTGAAAAACAAGTTGTTCCAGGTAGCTCTTTTCCCTGTAGTACATTCAAAGTGCCTCTTTCTAAGTCCATTCCTAGTTTTAGTGAGAAAAGATTCCTCCACTGTTTTGCTATATGATGCAATTTTTAATGCACTACAGAAAGTTTGTGATACACTTGTTTGGTGGAGCTTGGATTTTTATGTGCTTCCCATGTATGGCACTGATACAATAGGGGAGAATCCACAAATCCGTGGCCATTTGCTTCCAGGTCTCCTCTGTCGGCAGTAATCTCTGTCTAACAAATATTATATGAATCACCAATACTAGGTAGTGGATTTTTTATGATGCGAGGGAAAATCTGTCCATATTAACATAGTTATTAGGCTAATATAGAGGCAAAATGTAAAAAATAATAATTAGGCTAATAGAGGCAAAAAAAAAAAAAAAAAAAAAATTGTATTTGGGTTTGATGATAATAATACTTAATATGCTAATGGATATATTGTCCGACTTGATTTTAGGGCACGAGTGCAAGCAGAGATGCGACCAGTATGGAAGATACATAAGGAAGAATGCGACCAAAAGTGGCCAGGAAGGAAAGGAAAATACAAGCATGCAAATGAAATGTCTTTTGTGAAGCCTTGTCTGCGCAAGAGAGAAACAGTGATTAACCTGGAAGAGGATGGAGAAAATACAGGAACAGAGAATGCTGAGGAAGACTGTGTGCTATTAGAAAAGAAACAGAAATGTGCCAATGGTCGAGATCAGTCATCTGTTGGTGGGAGCACTTCTAAAATAAAGAAACCACCTGAGACAGCATCCTCTGTAATAATGAAGTACGACAAACAAGACAAGCCTAGTGATCCTATTGATTTGTTTTTTCAAAGTATTACAGGCACTGTAAAGTCATTTTCCCCCTATTATCAAAATATGTGCAAAAGAAATATTTTTTCTGTTGTATCTGAAATAGAGATGACACAAATATTAGAACAAATTACACCAGCACCTTGATACTGTACATCAGCATATATACACCAGTCAGTAGAAAGCATGGATAACAGTTGCCAGGATATGATAAATCTCTGAAATAAAATAGCACAACAACAACACATGCGCCACAATACACATTTTGCTCTGTAACTTAATTAATGCACAAATATAATTAGAATTATTGCAGAAACTTTGATACTGACCTTAAGCATACAGCCAGTCTTTCTTTGGGTGTAATTGCCTCTCTAAAAGTAGTATTTTTCTTGACAAGATTTTTCTCTATAGATAGTTGAATTTATACTGCAGATATCATTTTACTCTTATTCAACTTGCACAATATATTATTAAGGTTAGGCTCTCATAATGGTAAATCGAAGGGCTACTGATTCCTCTAACTATGTCACCAAACATATCCCCTATTCATAACATTGAATTGATTTGTTTGGTGGCATAGTTTGGAATAATCACGTACCTTCCAATTCACCAACAACAAAAGAACCCCTTAAACCAACACAACACAGGAGCAACTCTTAATTTACTTTACTAAAAACGAATCTACTCAACTTACCTGTATATATACTTGCTTGTGGTGGTGCAAGTTGAATTGATCCTGTAACAACAAGTATATTATTTTCATCATTTCAATTCAACTAGGTATATCTGTCTGTCCATATGGTTACTTTTTGCAATCAAAACTCAAAGGTGAAACATAGGGTGGTATGCAAGATTATCCATGGTGTGGTACCAGTGCAATGGCTCTGTGTATGGATTCATACTGGTACCACACCATGAATGTTCTTGAGGGCCTATAATTATACAAATATGATAACATATTAACAAAGACGGCAATGCACACCAACCACACAACAAACTCTCTGAGGGCAAGCCTAGCTCAGCCTTCCTCAGGGGCTCGGGGCTGCTTGGCCGGACAACTTGAGTAATTTCAACAACTGATTACTTCTTTACATACAGTACAGTAGGCCCTCCATACAAGATAATTAAATTTATCACTATTCTTTTCACACAAACTCACTTAACATACATAACTCACCAAGTATGCAAACAATTAATAAAATTAACAATTTATACACAAACATTATAAACAGGACAACAATGAGTTTAACAATGTTACCTTTAGTTATGCGAGTTGTTGCACTGTCATTTGCACACACACCCCTATCCATGAGTTTCCCTCCTACTCACACACACCTCTTTCCAGCAGGTGTCTCACACGAGACGGGTTTTGACGTTTAAGTACGTGTAACACCTTAACCTGTTGTCAGACTTCCATGCAGGTGTGGATGGTGGCGGGCATCGGGTGAGTGATGATCAGTGGATGATATCCTGGGACAACTTGGGCATTTCCAACCAATGCTTCCTGGTCCAGGGACATCACAGATCTTCATCCACACTGACTTCTGCAGGGTGACTGTGCCCTTCTCCTGGTATGGTATGGTGTTGTACTGTACATGTAGTGGCATCACACCATAACCATCTGGAGTCCATACCTGGCAACAAAGGTCAATAATTATTTAAGAGCCACCACAGGCAAGGATGACGGATACATACAGTTGGACACAGGAACTTGTGGTAGAGTAGAGGTGCAAAATGCTCAGCTCCTCGCAGTATGACATTTCTTTAAGACCAATAATATATACCTGGGGCAAAAACTATGATGTGGGATCGCGACGATAGGCAAGTACCGGACAATAGTCATTGGTTACTACGGCGGGCAGACACTGTTACCAATTTTGTGGATGGGTGGTGGGCACAAGTGGCCAATGGCTGCCGGGGACTGTTAAAGGAGAGAGAATTTCACTCGGTTGGAAGGGGCTTAAGTATATCCTAAGAGTCGCCAAAGGATATTACAGGCAAGTAATGCATAATCTATAGTAATATTTCAGAATATAATGCAAATTACTATGTGTTATTCCAAAATACTTGGCATAACATACAACACATAGATGACATTCAAACAACACATCACAACCATCAAAAACAAATGCATGCAAAGACTTAAGGCCCTCAGATCACTCTCCAGCACAACATTTGGACAAGAAACCACAACCACAGTGTACAAACAATACATCTGATCAGTAATTGATTATGCAAGCCCTGCCTGGGCCCTAAACCTCACTGAGACTCATCTCAACACCCTACAGAGCATACAAAATAGAACCCTAAGGACAATCACAGGCTGCACAGCTACCACACCTACAGACCACTTACACCAGGAAACCAAAATCCTCTAGATTAAGGACCACCTTGACATGAGAGGCACACAAACACTTGCTGCAGTCTCTAGAAATCTACGCCACCCACTACACTACATGGCAAAACACCCAGAGATGCCAAGAAACGTCAAAACAACACCTAGTACACGATACCATACACAAATATTATCATCTCTTACTCAAATTACCCACCAATCCATCCAAAAACTTAGAACAACACCCTGCTGCATGCACGACCCCCTGACATCCACCCATCAGAATCCTCCCTTGCCCATGAGGACAGAGTCCACCTGGCCAGGCTGCAAAGCGGCCATCATCCGGCCCTTTTGACATATCAAAACAAGCTACATAGAGCCATCGCAGATACCTGTCCAGGATGCAACACAGCACCCCATTCCATTAAACACATTATGGAAGACTGCAATGCACACAACGACACTCGCCAACAACACAACATACACTCACTGAGGGCATTGTGGGAAACCCCGGTACAAGCCATAGCCTTCCTCAAGAGCTCGGGGCTGCTAGGTCAGACAACTTGAGGAACTTCAACAACAACTATATGTTATTGATAATTTCCTTTGCAAGCTTCTTAGGAATATAAATCCTAAAGAAGAAAGTACCACAGAAGACCAAGAGCTGCTCATTGACTGTCGGGTGTGGGTCATGATTATAGGTTAGTTGTCATTACAATGCTGCTTCACCAAATACCACAGCCAATTGATGGGGGCAAATCCATCCTACAGAATACACTGTACTTTTTTTTTTTTTTTTTTTTTTTTTTTTTTTTTAGTCATCAAAATAATGGCCCTCATAAGGAAACACAAATGGCATTCTGTGATGGTAGGGAGGTGATTGTCCTTCCTGTCAACTGAGAGGATAATGATGTCTACCAGTGCCATCAGTTCCATGTGTCTGGTTGTGTAACTGTACACATCCTTGTAGGCCTTCCTCAGGTTGTCAATCTTGTTTGTGTGGACGTAAATTCTGGTAAACTTGGTGTTGTCAATGAAGAGGGAGAGCAAGTAGACAGGAGAAGTGGTACAGACTGTCAGATGAGTGGGGGGCTCCGTTCTATTCTGTTGGTTAGGAGTGTAGGTAGTTTTTTTTTTTTTTTTTTTTTTTTTTTTTTCACACACTTATCCTTGGTCCTGAAACAGTCAACATCCTGCTCCAGTATAGGTGTTCCCACAGCAGGGTGCAGGTTTGCCTCTCCTCATCATGCACTCTATTTCTGTAAAGCTGGGGTTGGCGTTCAAAGGTCCTGGAGTAGCATGTAGTACACAAGAACCAAGGGGGGCTAAGGTTGACGGGTGGAGGGAGGGTCATCTACAAGCTTCTCATTTTCAGATCTCGGGTTATATTAAAACCAAGCAATTTTTCCCATTGTAGTAGAATGGAGTCAATAGGTATACATGGCAGGGGGAGATGGTGTGGTGCAAGAGAGGGCCATGTGGTAGCAAGGCAATGGAGGACATCGTCGTGTCTTTCTCTGTACGGTATGGTTACTGACTGCATCACCATCATTATACCATAGGAGGTCATTGATTTCCCCCAATGATCGGATACCGCCATGCAATCTGAAACAAACAGAAATATCATAAATTGGAAACAAAGGTGATATTTGGAAATACAGCAATAATCATCAAATTTGCCTACACTACAATGCTGGGATATCACTTGGATCATTTGTGTATAATTTTCATAATCCTATCATGAATATGAATGTATAACACCAACGTATTCCTAATACTGTACTGTATATACGTGTATAATCCCAGGTACAGTCATGGACAATAATAATCATCCACATTGGTGTGTCATGTAAATGTTTGACAGCTTCCCTCTAACTGTTATTTGAGAAACTATCTATAAATTAGGTTAAGTAATATTTGCAATTAACAGCTACCCGCTATTCATAGCAATAACATCAGACAGCAATTAGTTTTAGTTACCCAAATGTGTATTGAAACTTATGTTCACGACTGTACATCAGCCACCAAGCGTGCCTATATATGTTAATCATGCATACAACATTACTTCAAACCCTTTATTTGATACTCCAAAGAGTCTCCGGAGAACAACCACGTCAAATCTCACCAAAAAAAAAATTTATAAAAAAAAACAAAAATGAGAAATTCGTATTCGGGCATATCAGTGTAAAGATATGGGACATTAAAAGACCATAGTGATCACTCCTGCAAGCCCTCTGAGGAGAGCCTGGGCCCCCCCAAAAACGGGGGCCATATCAGGATCCTTCAGGTGCTGCAGAGTGTGTATCGTTGGGTCATAGTAATGTGCACAATTGTTATTAATAAATATATCAGCTGCATTAATACAACAGTCAATGATTCACAAAGTTACTAGTCAAAAGAAAGATGTCCATCAACCCCCTTTTGTCTCACACCAAGGAGGAATGGGATAACATCTACCAAACACAATACCAACACACAAAATACACCAGCCTGCACACTGAAAGACTCACCCAACTATTGGTGTTTAGAGGGGTGTGTGTATAGTAGAATCTTCAGTAGAGTGAGGCCCCATACCAGTACACATGACCGCATAATGCTGGACCACCCAATACTACAATAATGGGAGTGTGTACTGGCTAACTAGATCATCATTTCAAAAGTAGGTAAGTACATCGTCAGTAAATCTGGAGCAACTGTCAACCCCTCCAAACTATTTCAAGCAACAACAAGCCACCATGTTTTTGTTAATCTGCTCCTGTTGTTTCCTGACATATTTCGGAGGATTCAAGACACTCCAATAAATTTTTTTTATAATATTACCTTAAGGACTGTTATCGTGTATGAGAATTGGAGGCTGCCAATTCTACCTGACCATGCTACGAAACAAGTTCCTTCCCTATAGGTGTGCGAGTTTCGTGGCAATATTTGAAGGACTCGTTTATATCCAATTTTCCGACTACATCACAGGGTCCCTTAAGCTCCAACTCAAACACCTGCAATAAACATAATATAATCATTAATATCTTACTTCCACAACAACAAATATATTAATACATATTCCTACACAAGAGAGGTGTGTGTGTGTTTGGAGGGGTGGGTGTGGGTATGTAGAGAGCTGTATAGTAGAATCTTTAGTATAATGAGGCCCTACACCATTACACCTGTCCACACAATGCTGAACCACCCAATACAACAGTAATAGGAGTGTGTACACCGGCTCAAAAAAGTATCGCGCAGGTGGGGTCCGATGGTTCTGTAAATGATCGCTACAGCTCATGATAAACAAGCTCGTTTTCAGTAGCCATCGTCTTAGGTGTCAGAATGTTTCACGAGGGAAATACGCGATACTTGTTTGATCGAGTGTACCTGCTCACTAGATAATACACAACAAGATCTCCATTAGAATTACTTTGTTTTTTAATTGAACCGTTCATAGCTTCAACCAAAGCCGTATACTTATTAGTTCTCATGACTACACTGATACCATAGTCTTAAGCCCACCAGAGTCGAAGCAGGTAGTTTCTGGATGAATGCCCATCCAAACCATCATGAGGCCACACACATTTCAAACCTATAATGGAGGCTTTGGGTGGGCTGTCGTCCAGAAACCTCCTGCTCTAGATCTGGGGCTTTGACTCGGCTATGGTATCAAAGTGTACCAAAGTAGTAAATCTGGAGCAACGGATTATTGCTCCAAACTATTTCAAGCAACAACAGGCCACCATGTTTTGGTTAATCTGCTCCTGTTTTCTACCATATTTTGGAGGAATCTAGGCACTACAATGTAATAAAAAAATTCAATATTACCTTGAGGATTCTGATAGTGTATGAGAATTGGAGGCTGCTGATTCCACCAGACCATGCCACAAAACAAGTTCCTTCCCTATAGGTGTGTGCGTTTCGTGGCAATATTTGAAGGACTCTTTTCTCTCCAATTTTCCAACTATATCACTGGGTCCCTTAATTAAGCTGCAACACCACCAACAACTGCAATAAACAATGATGATTATACCATAGGTCATTGATTCCTCCTACGATCGGATACCGCCATCCAATCATGCAATCTGATACACAGATATATCACAAATTGGAAGCACAGCAATAATCATCAAATTTGCCTACACTACAATGCTGGGATACAACTTGGATCATTTTTCATATTCCTATCATGAATATGTATGTCTATTACACCAACGTATTCCTAATACTGTATATACGTGTATAATCCCAGGTACAGTCGTGGACAATAATAATCATCCACATTGGTGTGTCATGTAAATGTTTGACAGCTTCCCTCTAACTGTTATTTGAGAAACTATCTATAATAGGTTAAGTAATAATTTCAATTAACAGCTACCCGCTATTCATAGCAACAACATCATGAGAATGTGAAAACATCAGACAGCAATTAGTTTGTTACCCATATGTGTATTGAAACTTATGTTCACGACTGTACATGTTAATCATGCATACAACATTACTTCAAACCCTTTATTTGATACTTCAAAGAGTCTCCTGAGAACAACCACGGCAAATCTCACCAAAAAAATTTATATAAAAAAAAAAAACTGAGAAATTCGTATTCGGGCATATCAGTGTAAAGTTATGGGACATTAAAAGACCATAGTGATCACTCCTGCAAGCCCTCTGAGGAGAGCCTGGGCCCCCCAAAAAACGGGGGCCATATCAGGATCCTTCAGGTGCTGCAGTGTGTGTATCGTTGGGTCATAGTAATGTGCACAATTGTTATTAATAAATATATCAGCTGCATTAATACAACAGTCAATGATTCACAAAGTTAGTAGTCAAAAGAAAGATGTCCATCAACCCCCTTTTGTCTCACACCAAGGAGGAATGGGATAACATCTACCAAACACAATACCAACACACAAAATACACCAGCCTGCACACTGAAAGACTCACCCAACTATTGGTGTTTAGAGGGGTGTGTGTATAGTAGAATCTTCAGTAGAGTGAGGCCCCATACCAGTACACATGACCGCATAATGCTGGACCACCCAATACTACAATAATGGGAGTGTGTACTGGCTAACTAGATCATCATTTCAAAAGTAGGTAAGTACATCGTCAGTAAATCTGGAGCAACTGTCAACCCCTCCAAACTATTTCAAGCAACAACAAGCCACCATGTTTTTGTTAATCTTCTGTTGTTTCACGACATATTTTGGAGGATTTAAGACACTCCAATAAAAATTTTTTTTTATAATATTACCTTAAGGACTCTGTTATCGTGTTTGAGAATTGGAGGCTTCCAATTCCACCTGACCATGCTACGAAACAAGTTCCTTCCCTATAGGTGTGCGAGTTTCGTGGCAATATTTGAAGGACTCGTTTCTCTCCAATTTTCCAACTATATCACAGGGTCCCTTAATTAAGCTGCAACACCACCAACAACTGCAATAAACATAACATAATCATCATCTTATTCCCACAACTACACGTACAGTATATTCATTACTACATATTCCTACACAGAAGGTTTCAGTTTACTTAGATTATTTTTTTGCATTCCAAATTCAGTTACTCTTAATAGTGTACAGTTGCCGAAGAAAAGACTGCAACCAAATTTGCTGGTGTATGGCAATGTCTGGCAGCTGCTCCAAATTAAACACTCGTATTTTATCAATGGATCACTCAGAACCTATACAACCTTTGTATGGATGGATGTTATTGGCTTCAGCTAATTACATTCATCCTTACAAAGGTTATAGGTTCTGAGTGATCCATTGATAAAATACGAGTGTTTACTTTGGAGCAGCTGCCAGACATTGCCACACACCAGCAAATTTGGTTGCATTCTTTTCTTGGGCAACTGTTCATGGTAAAACATTGACTTTTTACATTATTTCAATTAAAAATTCTTATAACCAATTTTAATTTTTCTATTACATAAACTCTGTATATTCATTACTAACAATCCGTTACATTAACTTTTTTCTTTGTTATCTAATTACAAATACTTTCATAATTTTCCTTTTTATTACATTAAAATTTTTCTTTAATATACAATTTAGTCACTTCGACTGTTTTCATTACTTTGCCAATACTGCATATAAATACTAAAGATTCAACATCAAGGAGAGCTTCGCTTGTTGGTCAATTGGAAGGCTACCGATTCCTCCGAACTATACCAGAAAACAGACTCCATTGTAGTACAATAACAGGGGATCAGTTTCGTGACATAGTATGAAGGAATTGAAGACCTTCCAATTCACCAACAATATAATCTTCCCTAAACATTCCTTTAATTCTCAAAACCATTACCATCCTTCTTAATTAAGGGGATAGATTCTCTTTTTGGGAATTGAAAGGTCTCCGATTCCTCCAAACCATTCCACGAAACATATCCTCCCCATTGAGGGAGTCTATTTTCTGACATAGTTAGGAAAAATCAGTAGCCTTCCAATTCACCAACAAGTGAATCTCCCCTTTAAAGGACCCTGTGATCGTGTATGAAAATTGAAGGCTGTTTATTCCTCCTGAGTATACCACGAAACAATAATAAAGCTCCTTGCATGTTGGTGGTGTTTATTGGCTGTATTTGAAGGACTCATTTACCTCCAATTTTCCCTTAATTTACATTGATATGCATTTCTTTCATCATAATTTCCTATTATTGCAGTTCCATCTTATATCATTTTTTTTTTTTTTTTTTTTTAGTTTCTCTATTCTATAATGCTTGGATTACATTTACAAATAACACAAAGCCTTTTCAATTCAGTTCAATTATACAATTTTCTACTTACCAGAAAAATCAACATCAGTCCTGCCAACTCTCACAATGTAGGCTTATCATCACCACCAGTCCTTCACGTATACGATTGCCAACACCAGTCCATTACGTTACGTTATACGACTGCCAACACTACCAGTCGTTCACGTATGACACTAACACCAATACTTCACCTCTGCCAACACCAGTCCTTCACGTAAAAGACTGCCAACACTACGCCTCTGTCAACACCCACCACTCCAGGCAGGATGTTGTCACTGCCCCCAAACCATCTGAAAATCATATCACATAGGGTGGGTATAATGTCTGTTGGTGGGTACAGTGTTGGTTTGGCTTGAAGCCAACAAAATATATAATCACAATCTTCTAAGGAGACCATTAACAACATTGATTAACATTTCTTACATTACCATGGGAACAGAAAAAATTGAACAGGAAAAAACACGCAGATTTTTATACTTAGGCCAAATTCGAATACTCAAAATATGGAAAGACTTAGTAAAAAAATTGATTAAGGACACAAGGCTAATGAATATAGATTTAGCATACATTCTTGATTGTCTGCAGTAGAGTCTAAAGGGCCTGGCCACACTTTACCAGTGTTACTTCCCGGCAGGAGGATCACATCTTCGTAAGACGGAGAAACATAACCTGCTCGCTGCAAGACTCCCCCCACTACTGGATGCAGTGGATGGTGTCAGTGTCCCTCGCCAGTACACCTCTCCACAGAACCACCCAATACAATGAAAGCGAGCACAGTGTACTTACGGCAGGCGAATCTGACCTTTTATAAAGTTGCAACACCCACCCATGACCAAGAATATCGATAGTATGTGCCTACCACAACCATAAGGCAAGGTAAATCTACCTTGTCGTAAGGCCACAGTCCCATTGTCAGGCACTGCCGTGATGGGTCTGCCCGCTTGTTTCTCTCGCTCCTTTAGCAGTGTTACCAGATGGAGCAGTTCCCGGCATTCTCCAAACTGTAATTATCATATATCCTTTCCAGAAACTAGTCATAGACGAGTTTAGTATTATACAAAGGTCGACTGACACAGGATTTGTGCTCTACATGATCGTTTACACAGGCACAAATATTGATATACCAGTTGTGCACAAGAAAGACCCTATAGGTATATCTGATGCTGTCAAGAAAATTATTGCAGACTACCTGGGCAGGGGTCATCTATTGCAAGATCCAAATACACCCGGTCGGATCAAGGAGGTAGTGTGACCTGACTACCCCTTACAATGTGACGTCAAATGCTCCTCATTGCTCCACTCCGCGCTCAGTTCTAGTTTAATCTTGGGTCAGTTATTATAAAAATAAACTAAAGCACAAAGGTGAAGCAATGGAAGTTCGTGACAGAGTACCGGTATGTGTGCTTAGTTTTGACGAGTGTAGCATTTATACAGAGTGGACATACGACAAATGGATAATAAAACTTGCTTTGTTAATCCAGCTGCTCCTGAGAGAGAGAGATACTGGTTTTCGCAGATGCCAGTCACTTAAGCTGATAAGGAACAATTTCATAGACTGGTTTTCAGTTATCAGAAAAGCAGTACATAAGTAGTGGGTCTGTTCGTGAAATTGTTCAGAGGAGCGTCAGGGACTGAAAACCCACACACCGTCTGACAGATAAGCATGTTTTCGTAAAGGGTGCCCAACGAATGAATGTAAGGTTACCTGTCCTGCTATTCTCTGAAACAGCAAAGGCATTGAAATTCTATGGCGAAAAGGGACTCTTGCTAAGTAAAGACTGGGATGATGCAAGTCACTTTGTTGACTTAGTTGACAGTTGGTATGATGTATTTAATTCAAAGGTCCTTCACGACAGAAAGCCTTCAAGAAATGTATTTGCCAGCTTCGAGGACCAAAACTCAGTACTTAAAGAAATTATTAAAACTGCAGTAAATATGAGTGTACGGTAGCAACAGTCTTTACCAGTTTCAAAATGGTCTGGTAATTTCATCTCGGTCTTTACTAAAGATCTACGAAATAGTAAAATCAAATTTTGGCATTTCTTACTGACAAGTAGGATAAATCAAGATGGGCTTGAACACTTTTTTGCCTGTCTTCAGCAAATGGGGACCTGCCATAATCCATTAACATTAATCGTGAAGTATCGCGTAAGAGCACATCTCGATGAAGGCATTGAACTGGCGGGTTCAGGCTACAACTCAAGAGGCAAAATCCTGGTGACAACAAAACTGGATCATGTGGAATGTAGGTTAATTTTGTACCCATATTTCGAACGTAAACAAACTAGGGAAGAGAGCTAGATTATATTATAGTAAATTCACTAAAACCACACTCGTTCGTAGTGCTTTGTATGCACGCAAACGAAAGAATCTTAGCCGTGGAAATGACTTATGGCTTAATTATCCAATGAATTTCTGGTGAGTAAACTATCCAGTGATCATCATTATCTAACTTTTATAGATTGTGAATGCGGATACTCAGCTTTTGGAAAATAATGAAGCCTTACAAGAGTAGTTGTTAGGAAGCTAGCATACGAATACGACTGTGGAATCGACCCTTATTAGTGTCCATGCTATTTTGGTTTTGCTCAAGACCAATAGACTTTCTTTTCAATATGAACATATAAATTACTAATGATCACACTTTCACATGGCGGATTATTTGTGGGGGACCTGGGTACCTTCCGAGTTACAAACAAATCGTGAAGCAGAGAGAGGGTAAAGAAGGTAGTATGGAGGATAGAGGACATGTCATGTGGTTGGACAATCTATTCCAGTTATATCTTTCACTAACTTCCAGTAAAGTCGTTTCTACATACAAAAGTAAAATTTTAATAAAGTGGAAAAGCGCATCTTATTCTGCCTTTCAAGATAAACATTGGAGTATTCATATACAAAAAAGGAAATCGGAGTAATGTAGGAGAAACGAGTGCCAATTCCCTCACTAAAGAGAAAAATAAACACGAGCACACCGGTGTCGCCAATTAGCACGCTTTTTAAAAAAAAAAATACAAAAATAAAACTAATACTTAATATATTGCTTAGTACAAAAAAAAAAAAAAAAAAAAAAAAAAAAAAAATTCACAATTAATCATCCAACAAAAGTGAACTACGATAATCCTCATAATTAAAGAAATGAAAATGTCAAAATATTCTTATTTTCTTTATGTTGCTTACGAAGAACTTTGGGAGAATGCATTTTGAAGTAATTTACAGACCTTATTTTCTTCCATTTGCAGGCTGGTTAGCCAGAGGGTTGAACTGCAGTCCTGAACCGGATTTATCCTAATCCAAAATAAAATAAGGGGGGAGGGGGGCGTGCGTAGATATTGCAAAATAAGGGTCTGTCCTATTAACACGCAAATTTATAAACTAGTGGCAATAGGGGCTAATCCATCATCACTACTTCAAGCAAATTTCGCTCCTACTGTCATTGTAAAAATGGCTCGCATTCCCAATATCTAAGCTGGGAAATCTATGCTGTACGCATTTCTCCTTAAAGAACGCATGCGTACTTATTGCGTACACCCTTAAGCCCATGTGACACGGACACTTTTTCTGGCATCTTTTGGTAGCAAAAGATGCTCGTACGGGCATCTTTTGGTAGCAAACGGGAAGACGCGCATGAGTCTTCTTGCTTTGTTTACATACTGGAGCTGCAGACGACGCCGCACAGTACATAGTGACTCCTCAGCTCTTCACATTTCGTTTAAAATCGAAATAAATGGCAAATGTTGGTTGGTCCAGGGATACTATGACTTGGGCCTTATCCTTAATTTCTTTAGTTACTTCGTGAGGCTATTACAGGCTTTAGATTTTCAAATTGTATTGAATCTTGTTAAAAAGTAATTAAAATTATAAAAATATAACACATATTAATAACTTTGCTTTCATTTATATTTACGGTGTATCTTGACCTAAAATGAATGGATTCGAACGATACAGTAACTCCGTAGCCTAATGAACAAACCAAGTTTTTTCCCCCTAATATAAACAGTTTTTGCTTGTCATTTGGCTATTATATAATAATATTTGTTACATTAAAAGCATAATAACGTGTCAGATACTTTATTTAAGGCATACTAGATCAAAACATCTGAGATGAGAAGTTTGGACAGCCAATCACACGTCTCTAAAGTTAGGAGCCCGGTCGCAAGCGGCAAGAGAATCCTCCTTTATTCTCACTGCTCAGATTATATGCCTCACAAACCAGACATTACTGTTACTATAAGTGCATAGTATGTTGACCACATGAATTCTTACACAGGTTTTATAAAAAGACAGGTCATTATTGTGGAAGTATTGCAATGAATGGTCTACCAAGTGACTCTGATTGTTTTGGTTTGCGGGAAGACGCCAGTGGAAGATGCTGGTAGACGAATCCACCGTGTGACTACTCGCGCACTTTTTGCCACCAGACGCGCGTGTATATAGGGAGGACGCATACACTACAGCCTTCAAGCCCAATAGCACGTGAGTGCATCCATACAGTTCTCGCATTAGATCCTTATAGTACGTGCGTCCATACATACATCAATTCCTGATAGTACACACATACATACGCATGCACTGCAAACTTCGCCCCTAATACTACATGTGTGTACTAGGGATGAGGTGTGCAGCGAGTTATATACTAGTAATACCTACATCTTTATTTTTGCATGCTAATAAGTTTATCTGTTAGGTTATGATATGATAAACATAATGACCCCCCCCCCCCCAAACCGAAAATGAAGGCAAGCAGCCGGGACAGTATGGAAAGGAAGGGAAAAAAGAAAAGATGTCAGGCAGGAGGCCCACCGGTAGAAGGCAGTACATTAGGGAACATATTGAAGCTGCTATGGACTGAGCCCAAGCAAAAGTGGTGGACGCTGTTCAGAAAGTGACACCCTAAACTAACTTTCAGGACTCTAGTCCCTTAGCAAGAAGGGGAGAGATATCAGTGTTGCTAACATTTAAGCAGTGGTTTCACATCACACAAGACTAGTTCATTGAAATAGATGCCTTGGACTCATTAAGGGATCCATCCCGTAACTTTAATATTGACGAGTCTGGATTTTCTCTGTCACCATTCCATGGAAAAGTTCCGGCAGAACAAGGGACATCAAATGTATTTGAAGAAGTTTCTCCATTCCAAAAGACTAACATCACAGTTCTGGGTTGTATATGTGCAGATTGTAGTGTTCCACCGTGCATGATTATCCATCCCAGAAAGAGAATCCAGCCTCATTTTGCAGAGAAGTCCCCAATAGGATTAGAATTTATGGTTGGCAAGAACGAAAGGGTTTACATTACGTAGGAAACACTGTATGAGTAGTTTTGTAACTGGTTCAATGACTGGTTGAATGAAAACAGTGTACCACGTCCATTAATTGTATGGACGGACTGGCACGAGACGAGGAACAACTACTTCCTTTCCAAACAACTAAATGAGCTCATTTTTTATATGGGCTACCACCAAACACAACCCACTTTATGCAGCCCCTTGATGCAGGAGTATTCGGCCCACTGAAAAAGGCTTGGACAAGGGCAGCCAAAGAGTTGGAATGGGAACATGATCAACACTTGACAACTAAGAACATTCAGTCTGGCTTTGCCAAATGTGGCTTAGTGCCATTCGACCCAGAGCGGCCAGATTACACAAAATTAGAAGCTGCAGCAGCGCAACAAGGGTGTCCTGCAACTGTTTTTAAGGGAATTGATGTGGGAAGATAGAAATATCTTTTCAAACTCACACCCCATTACTTTTACAACGAGGCAGTCAGACGGTTAAGTTACGTCAGCAACTGATAGGGAGAGACTATAACTTCACAGGATCTATGTGCGATCTTGTAATAGATTTCGTAGGTTACAACCCACTCCTGCAAGCTTACGCTAAGGTGCCTTTCATGGTGCACACACCAAGACGTGAGAAGTTTACCTCCAGTAGCGCTACCTAGCCCTTCAACAAGTCGTGATTTTTTAGTCATCCAGTGTCACGTGTGTCCAGTCCATCAGATTCACCAAGCTTGAGCAGGGCTGTGCGAAGTCATAACTTCTACCCAGAGAAGAGTGCTGGGCGGGGACCCAAGAAGGCCAATACTCTACTGGACAAATCGTTTGCTATATCGTCTCAGACAGTTATTCAAGAGCTGGAAAAGGAAAGAGTAGCTAAAGAACAAGCATTACAAAGGAAGGAAGCAGTACCTACGTATTGAAAGGCGGATACGGAAGGAACAGAAGGACAAGGCCTCCAAACGCAAAGGTATAAGGAAGACAGTAGGTCTACCTACAACAGCACGACGCTCAAGAAAAGAAAATGAAACCCTGCAACACCGCTGGAGGACCAGCATACAACCTCACCACAGGACCAACCTGCAACACTGCCAAACTTGCTGGAGCCTCAACCTTCGCCACTTTCACCAGAGTTGCCACCATCACCGGAGTTCCTACCACCTAGGCCTACTTCACCTGAGCTCCTTCCACCTCCAGAGATAGGCCTACAGCCACCTTGGCCTACTTCACAAATACATAACAGTAAGTATTGTGTCTGCCTATTAACAAGATATGACAAGGGCTATACTACTGCATTTCTTGCACATTCTCTTATTGGGATTCATTTCTCGCATGCTAATAGCACTCTTAGGTTATGCAATCACAAACTGAGCACACAAACACATACATGCTTTTGCTTTGCTTGTATGATGCTGCTTCTATTCATTACTCTTATTCTTTACTTAACAGCATGTTCTCACGACTCAGACGCGGATACGGTCTATATTGGGAGTGATGACTATTACATTCCCATTTACAAACCCTGAGGAAGGCTCTTGGGTTGGGGTGAGGGTTGAGAATGTTGTCAGCCAGACCAATACCTTCCAGGTTTATGTCGCAAGAGTGAGTTTGTTCAGATATTTATTGTGTACTTAAGCCTAGTCTAACAGGGATACAGGGATACAGAAATTCTGATGGAGAATGGTTGGAATGTGCCCAAGTTAATTACTACCCCTCCTTTTCACAGGTGAAGTCAGTAGACCACGAGGGGTATGCCGTGTCGTTCCTCAATGAAAAATCAAAGGGGTTCTTTATATCTCCTAACAACGAAGACATCTATCCGGTTCACAGATATGAGCTGGTTATACTACAGTCACCATCCTAAGTTACAGGGAACCGAATATTTGGTTTCAAGTTCCCAGTCACCATTTGTAACACCCTAAGGAAATATTTCTCCTTTGAACTAAATTAAACTACAGTTTCATTTGTGGGCCAAGCTGGCCAAAATACCCAAGTTCACCATTTTAGGCTTAGGCCTACCGGTACCCTACAATTTCCCTAACATGTGGATATAGGAATATTACACTTTTAGGGCTTACCTGTACCCATACAAATCATGTTACAAATTTTTGCTGATAGTAGGTCCTAACCTACCGTACTAAAATAGAAAATATTTTTTTTAAGTTGTGATATGTATTGCATATCTTATGATCAACATTATTAAACCTATGTCTTACCATCTAGTTTTCATATTAACACCCCCTAATTGTCCACATCATCATGTGCATCTCAGAACATTAAATCCCCATCTTATCACATGGAACTTTAAATTCTTACCTATATAACAGGCTCGTACCTGCAAGTGCAAATGTTAAAAATCTGTACACAAAACTTTGAACCACCACTTTTCATTAATGAATGGACGAATTTCAATTTCTTTTATATGGAGTAGACAACATTTATCCCTCTACAAAACCACCCCATGACAAAAGTCGCATGATGTCTGGTATGGTAGCAATAAAAAAATAAAAAAAATTGCGTGCTAACTGGCGAACTTACCCTACACTAGTGTACAGCCACAATCAAATATCCACAGACACTTTCCTTCCATTGTAGTAAAATCTTTGTAATATAGAACACCATATGTATAATTTTGCAGCACCACATAATTGAGGGGGTTGAGTTGACATAAGGAGTTGTAGGATTGCAGTCGATATTATACCTATTTATTTGTACCATAGAAGGAAAGTGTTAGTGGTTATTTGATTGTGGCTGTACAACATTTAGGCTACAGGCCAGATACCCTATATAAACAGCTAGGTAATCGATACTGAACCATCCCAGGAATTCTCACAAGAGGTATAGAACCTACTACAACGTATACGATACAAAGCAAACTCTTCCCGATTCTCGTCTTCATTAGCCATCCCAGCTGTAACATCACGCTGTTTCAGACAAGGGCGAGGAACAGTTGACAAAATAGGTTTTCAGACTTCAATAACAATATTTCAGTTTAATAATAATCTCCACCGGAAAAGAATTTTTTTTATAGTAAAAAATACAATACGAAAAACACTGGTGTTATAGTCTATTTCACATATAGTGCAAACAGCCGAGAACTTTTAGTCATGAAAGGAAAACGAAGTCAAGTAAAAACTGAACAAGTCTGTCCGTGCAGGCATGATGTCTAGAGAACCTTGCAGTCACAGAAAACGGAGTAATTAATGGGGATCTATATATATATATATGGACCGTTTTGAATACTATTGATAGTTTCGTTTTCCGCAAGAGTCTACTCTCATTTTTATAATACAAATGAAATTACAATGCAATAATCATTAAGCAATATTTTAAATTTGAGGACATTTCTGAAACTATTTAATCCTATGAACATTATATCCGAAATATTTTATGCAATTCCGAAAAACCAACTTTTAATGTACAAAGTCTAATAAAATGTTATCAGACATTGCTGTACAGTGCACGACTGCTGGATCATATGTAGAGAGGAAAATAAAGCCGGCCATACACACACCGGCCTGACCAGCGACGAAAAGGCGCACACACACACATTAATATATAAACAGTATAGGTAGAGCTTACTTTGGATCACCGTTATGACAACGTGAATCCGTGGTCTGATATTATAAGAATTCTAGAGGTCTGCCACTTATCGTCCTTGCAATTAATTTTAGATTATGCATATTCACGGTGCTCATGGTTAGCCTACACTGACATCTTAAAGGCACCCACCCACAGACACATAGGCCTATGTTTGATTTGACAAAACGGATTCCATCAGAATCAAAGGCATTGAAGCTCTGATCGACTACACAAACTACCTTTACGAGGCCAATGTTCGGATTATTACATAGGCTAATTATCCTTACGCTTGGACAACGTTCAATTTTCATTTTATTTCCTGCATCTCAAATGGTTACCAGTTTTGCTTTTCAGACATGATTCTCTATAAAATAAATAATTGGTTTTTCAATTGGGAACCTATTCCCCAAGTTAGACAGTTCAATAATAGGGGTGGATGAACATTATGCAACTAACTGAAACTTCATCCCACAATATGGGATGTCCGTGTTAAACCTAAAGAGACGAACTATTAACTTAGAATCTACTTCCTCCAAGTATTAAATCTACAACAAGAAGCTGATCCACCCTCGCTGAGAACGGTGTTTACCAACTTAGTTTGGCTTCCAGATGGCTTTGCCACACGGATCAGTTTATTCAAGGAAGCAAACAATGCCGACAGAGGAAAAGGCAGCTTGCCTGGCAGGATCTCCTACATAAATTCCTTCCATCTTGATAATGTTCTCCATATTCTAGAAATGTCTAGGGTACACTTTTTTTTTTTTTTTTTTTTTTTTAACAAGTCTCAAGCTCAGTAGTTACAAGCGATCCAGAGACATTTAGAGAAGCTGAATAGAGAAGGCAGTATAACATGGTCGGATAAAGTAAGGATTGTATACTTTCAAAGACATTAGGCTATTCAAATAGTTTTCTTATGACCAAGTAGATTTGAAATAAATAAACAACGAGACGATATACTATAATTTTAGTGTTTATAAAACAGGAAACTTTAACAATTATCGCAGACTGATACAGAGATCCATTCTGCCACAAGCGTAACTTACTTTGCAGCCACGAACTTCTTTTCCTCTTAAAGTTAAACCCTCCCTTTTTTAATCATCCTCAGAAAACTCTCACATCTCTAGTGAGTACTGCACACTCCAAACACTCAATATGAATGGTGGAAATCTGTTAAAGTCATGTAATTTAATAAAACGGTACTGAGAAACTATTACCGAAAGCATTATTCATCACGCAACATTCATTGTCTGACATTGCACCGTCATGTCATGAGGTTTGCACAGTGTTATTAATTTTTTATTATTAGAGCGTACAGTAAAGTACTGTACGTGTAACTAAACTATGTTACACAATGTATATAGGCTACATTCCACCAAGTAATTAATTAATTCTTTTAGTTATCCATAACAAAACTGTTCGAATGGTATCTTCGAAAGCATACAATCCATATTCTATCTGACCTTGTTATACTGCCTTGTCTATTCAGCTTCTCTATATGTCTCAGGACTACTTTTAATTCATCAGAGTAAGAGACGCCCATTTACATAGATATTGTTTCAACTATGTTCACATACATTGCATACGTGCCGCAAATCGAGGTAGACATAATTTGGTGTATATTACTAAATAACCATATTGCAAAACTATAGTTTAGTAGTAAGGTCTCCTGTTAGGGATGTTTCGGATTCAGGGAAATATTTAATTTCACCCATTAACAATTATACTAATCGAGAAAGTGCAACATGCCAATAGACCAACTAGTTTAAGCATTCTCCATTCGCCTTTAATACAAACCCCAACACTTTGAGGAACATTGACGCTACAGGCCATGAAGTCATTTCATACATGGTGGGAATTTAAGAATAAGTAGGCCTATATGTAAACAAACGCAGTAATATTATGAAAGAGAACAAAGACAGCATGAAGAATGAAATAAATATTGTACAGTGGGCGGGCAAAGATCCGCCGTTCCAACCAGCCCCACGGCATCCATTGACACTAGCCCATGAACACCGTGGGCTACGTCAGGGAAAGCAAGGAAACATCACTTCTGCCGCCCACTGTACATAAACACATAAAATTGCAGTGATAGTAATAATGTTTCCAAAAATAGGATATAGTAAATAAGATGGTCAGCCCAAAACCGAGGGAATTTTGACATTAACATTTACTATAGTTCTCAATCACAATGGGGTGTCCCTGTATCCTCTTACAACGTGCCTTACGTCATATTAGCCTGCAACAAGAGATTATACACCCCTGATTAACGGCATGCTTATACTGAAGATCCCGTATGATAATTAGTATTTAGTCATAGAAACCATGAAATACTGTCAACCATAGATTGAAATATCACATCGAGCTTTGTATTTTACATTAATTTTGTAAAGTTTATAAAATTGTCTGAGGAACAGTCAGCATGTTCTGGCCTTTGTTGTACGCATTTACAACAAACTTTTTAAATCATATCAGCCTGATTCTGATCCTGCCTCATATCCTGAATACGTTATAGCCAACTCCAAACAAAATTAATCTATCGTTTACACTGAGCGGAGAATAGGATACCGTAATTAAACTTTCACACATTAAATCACCATAGATAGGCCTAGACTAACATCCTTCAATAAGCTTGCAACAACAGAAGTACCGGCATATGAAATCTGCACAAAATTTTATTACAATCCACACAACCTCCACTAATGATGGCACAAGTAAATGTCGTTGACAAGAAAATCCATTGTGTTGACCAAGACATTGTAATTGTACTATGGCTGTATAGTTTGTGTATATAGTCATTGTACCGGTAAAGACTGATAATTCTTGCCTAAGGCCGGCCCTAAATCCAACGTAACCGAACCCTGTGCCAAATTTACCAAAAAGAAACTCTCTCCCTCATCATTTACTGTATATGCAAGGTCTTGGTAACGATTTCAACCGACGGCTACATAGGAGCTGGATAAGCCCTGGTGGCAGCTTTTTTTTCATATCTAATCATGTTATGTTATGATGTAGCCTATGCCGGCGAAGACTGACAGGGTTAGCGTTTTAAGATCAAGAAAGTCCCACATCTCTTAGGTAACCCAATGACCTACTTAGTATTTATGGGTAGAGCTGCAATAAATTATTCCAAAATACGCCTTTTCGAAGTTATATTTCCCAATAAATTACTTTATTCTCAGTTTAACCCGCCATCAGTCATCCTGTTTACCGTTTAACCCCCTAACCAGTGATAACGGTCACAATTTCCAAATCGCACTTCAGTGTCAAGAGGCATTCTGCGTCTACTTTAAAGGCTAACTACTGTCAAACAATGCTTGTAAACTGACCTAGAGTACAGTCTGCAACAAATATCCTGTCTTCTCACTCAGCGCTTTAAGGATAATCTAACATTTATCATAAACGATTACTATATCCAGGAGACATTAATAACCTCCTCTGGTTTCAGTTTATGAGCCTGTGAAGTTTGCATTTTCATATAATATCCTATTATACTTAATTACTTGGCAGATGGCGAGACAGGACTTCTGCCGTCGACTGTACCCCTATACAGAAGTATCGAATTAATATAATTCAAAGATCTCAGTCCACCAAATCGTCAATGAGATCAACCTTAACCAACATAAATTGTAAATATGGGCAACCATAGACTTTTTGTCGCACTACAAACTATACATGACTCACCCTTGACGACCAGCTGCTGTAGAAGAGGTAAATTTGGTACTCCAGTCCAAGATAGAGGTATTCTCTGTCCTGCTCCAGTCCATTATTACAGGCCTACGTGGTTAATGTTTTCCACTCCAGAGATTCATATTTCACAATATTATGACCACCATACACAGAGGGAACACCTGTGTTAGAAGTAGACAAAACCATTTTCAGTTATTCCCCACTTTGGTTTACACTTATCTCTAGAACACAACTTTATTTCTGCATTAAAGAATTAAACTTTTCTATTTACATTTATCATTAACGGCATTTTCTACACTGTAGAAACAATTTTTAATTTGTCACTGCTAATGGGGTGCTTTCCAAACTAGTCCCTCGAAATTGTTACGTATAACATAGTGCAGTGCAAGTATAAGATACATTGAACAGTTGCAGAAGCATCTTCTGCCCCCAATTCTACATCCACTATCTAAATCAAAGTATACTGTAATACAGACTTCCCTAGTGTCTAAGTGTCCGTCCTCAGTGAGATCCCACAGAAAGACAAAGTGACGGCGACTGTGACCGTGTGACGCATCATACGCATGTATTATCTTGGATTTGGGATGGTCTTTTACATTCGGAAAACTTGTGGAGTTGACCAACAAACACATTAAAACTTTTTACCAGCCAATATAGGAATTGACAGAGCCAACATACCGTAACTACTAGGCGCAATCTACAGTTAAACTCGCATATGGAATAAGGTCTTCCAGCTGTTTATATAGATTTATTGTTTCATTACACTACCAAATAACAGCGTGAGCTGCCGTGAAGACAATCTACCCTTAATTTGGTAAGCTGAACAAATATCAGCAAGTCCCTTCTATATCACATTTGTATTACTTATACTATAGTTTGTCACGTAACCGTTATTCATAGTATTACATAATGTATTTATTTAAAAAAGAATTATTTGTCTTTATATTACGCGGGATTTGCAGTATCCAGACCTCGGCCATGTTGCAGCCATGAAAGCACCCCATTATACTCTTCACTAGTATTTACCACGCGATATCCACTGTTGTGATTAAGTGCAACACATGGAAATCAACTACCACACATAAAATAGGTTAAATCCAATGGACGGTACAGTCGCGGCACATAATAGTCCTTGATCAGGGTGTAAGGGGAAGTCTGGTCAAGGATTATGTGCCGCGACTGTACATGTTAACTGGTACTGTGCCAACATGGAAAGTACTCACACTTTCACTTAAATTACTCTCCAGTTCACACTAATTACGCCAGGTCTATATAGGTCAGACAATAGACAATACCAAAACATTATAATCCACTTTCAATGGAACTTTTAAATCACTAAGGAGTCAATTGCACGCTCTCGAAGATTATAGAAACGAAGTGTAAAATGGAGCATAACACATATAGTACTGTCAACTTACAGCACGAGCAATGAATAATCAACCTATAACTAACCTGTAAATTAAGCAATAACTAAGCAATTACACCAAACACTAACACGGTTCAATTATAATACCTTTACACGTCTATTCACTCCCGCTGTTGATCGCGTACTAATCCACCAGCCAGACCGGCCTGCCTCGTAACCTCTGTTCCTGTATCCCCCCCCTCCCCCCTCCCCACACACATTTGCTATGATACAAAGACCAGAACAAACAGCACATGCGTGAAATTTACCCTGTGGAGCTTCGAGTCGAGGTAAAAACACTGTCATGGAGATCAATTCTGTTCGTTGTATAATTATCGGAGCTTCACCCACATCGACTTCAAAATGGTCATTAATAAGACAATATGTAGGCTAACTGTAGAGTGATGTATACAGTATATTGTGTGCGTGTGTGTGTTATAATACCTCCAACTCGGGACTGGTGGCTGTCAGAAGCCCGTGACTCTTGCGAGGCCCCGAGATTATTGAGTGAAACATTGAGGCGTTGGGTGCTTCACATGTGTTGCTCGAGCTGGAGGCAGCGAAACTTCAAGATGTCTGTTGTTTCATTTCTATCGCACTAGATGACGACAAATTATTTATATTTACAACCTAAAATAATTTTATAACAAAATTTATTAATAAATAAATAAATCGTAATGACCATATACAACGGTTTTTTTTTCTCTCTTCATTCAGTTTCAGTACAGATTCGTTTCATTTACCCTGTCACTACCCTACATTCTGTCACTGTATGTATTTGATGTAAGTCATGTAGCTAATGTAAGTAAATGTCTTTGCCCTTTGGAAGTGTTTGTGTTCTGGTAAACAGTGTATTATAAATACTAATCACATAAATGTAAAATTTCCTGTATTCCTCCCTCTTGCAAAAAATTCTGCGGACGCTCCTGGGTGCTGGCTGGTGACAGACAGTGACAGGTGTTGGGTAGTGACAGGTGTTCAGTAGTGATAGATAATACAGTGTTGGGTAGTGACAGGTGTTGAGTAGTGACAGATAATACAGTGTTGAGTAGTGACAGATAATTCAGTGTTAGGTAGTGACAGGTGTTGAGTAGTGACAGATAATACAGTGTTAGGTAGTAACAGGTGTTGGGTTGTGACATATAGTGACATGTGTTAGTTAGTGATAGTTTGTGTAACAGGTGTTGGGTAGTGACAGGTTTTGGAATGTTACTGACATGTTGGATAATGGTAGATATGTTAGACAGTGAACTGAATAATAGATAATGAATTATAATATTGTTAGTTGTAGATAATTAAATTATGTGTAGTAGACCGAACTACCAAACAAGCTGTGTGTGTGTGTGTGTGTTCGAGATGGAAAGATGATGTGCGAACCAGTGGTGTGGGTTCCGGGGTTCGAGAGCACACTGATTCAACCTAAGAAAAGTGTAGTACTGGACGGGTGAGTGTGATACCAACATTATTCCTTGACCTGGTGGCTTGGTGAACTTACCTTCCTTCTCCATATTCTCTCCATGACGTTATTACTAGTTTTGCGTAGAAATATAGTACAGTTAATATGTTTTGTGCTGTAGGACTGCTTGTAACTCCTGAAGTATATTGTTAAGCATTATTTGTTATGAGAAATTATATTGTTTGTATTGTTTGTAGCTTCTGGCTAGCACAGTGCTAGAGTCTGCGGCTGCAATCCTGCGGCCCAGCGTTCGATCCTTGCTCGGGACACGATAAAAATCTTTCACTGATGCCAGAGGTTACCACCCCTGTGAGCAGGGGGTGGGGGGTTTGAGTCAGCTGTCTGAGGTCTTCCTGCTTACGCAGCCATAGCTGAAGCTGACTCGGGTCTCACGTGGGTGGAGAGGTCTTTGGGCCACTCATCATCCTTGTGATGCGTGCTATAGTTGTGTTTCATACACATAGTGTGTGATACACTCTGTCCCATTGACTGCCACTCATTGGCGGACCTTTAACCTTTATTGAATATACCTTGTTTTAGGGGTCGTTTCTGTGGGGCTGTTCATGGGATTATTGAACCAAGTCCCATCACTATATTTATGTTAGTGACCAATCTTTCACTTTAATGGGTGGGGTTCAAATCACAATTAACACTAGACTTGCCAAGGGTGGAAACATTATAATGCCAAACTATATCTAAGCTCAAATGTATATGGAGTCTCGTAATTAATATAAAAAGGTGTCTATGGTGAGTGTTTACAAATGGAATCTTATGGTGGTTATCCTTACATGGGAGGTGTCTACTGTGAGGGTTTACCAATATGGAAGCTTATGGTGGTTATCTCTACATGAGTTTACAACTGCTGCTGCCTCTGAACTGTACACTCTACTCGCCTACTTTAGCTGTTTGGTTGTCCTCTTGTGCTCCATGCCTTCAGGCTTCACTGCTAAAACGAACAGTAAAGCAGATCTTGTCTGACATTTAATTTGGAGAACATGGTGTTATGGTCATGTAAACAAAGGTAGCATTGAGCAAGTAATGCCTGCCAATCTCATGAATAATCGCCTCTGTAGTTTATTAATAAAAAAGGTCTGCTTCACAATAATTCCAGCATACTGACCCTACAGTTGATAACATTTCACGAAGGCGTCCATTCCCACGCAGTTTACTTGCTTTAATAATACGAGCTCAATGGTCAGTGATGGGGATCCGTCGGGTGGCCCCTTCGTAGAAAAGAGCCGGGAGGCTGGGGAAGGTACAGTATTATGGCTTAATGGTACGGGCGATGCGAATACTCTAATCTCTCATTATAGATTAAGGTATATTTGTTTTTCAAAAGGACTATTCCCCAAGATTGTCTGTGTCATTATTAAACACCTATTGTATGCTGTAATGTATTATAGTTCTATTAAAGTACTGTACAGTATGTTTAATAAAGTAAAAGACGATCTTCTAGGAAGTTTATAAAAATCTTCTTCTCTTATGAAACTGGTTTATTCACTACATACTATTTACATGAACAATTTTCTAAACGAGCTTTCTGTACATCGCATTTTTGTTTTCAACAACTGTGACAATGCTGCATAAAAGATAGTATGTTCATACAAGAACCAAGAGGGTTTTACAAAAATACAACAGAAAAATGGTTCAGGTTATCCAGGTAGGATAAGCTGAAATGTGAATGATGATTGTCTGGCAATTACAATTCTCTTGGAATAGAATACTAGCTAAATATAATACCATATTTACAAAAAAAACCTGGGACCAGTTTTGACCAGCTGGGGCCACAGGCAGATTGGCACAGTGAAGAACAAATCACATTCACAGCTACACTGACGGCATATGGAAAATGATACACAACAGCATTCTAGTTGGAAACAGTGAAAACAAAATAATAACATTCAATCATATTTACATTACTTAACATCAACATCACACAAAACTGACCATTTTACCTAGGGACTGTGAAATGCTAGAAGAAACATCCTTGATCACTCTTGCAGCTCAGATGAGGTGCTTTCCACGAGACATAACCCCTTAAATACTCACTCATCCTCTCAATATACAAGAACATCATGCTGTACTGTATTATATTACTTCTTAAATTGACAAAAAAATTGAGGTTGTAGATATGGATGATGAAAGAGACAGGGTGATGAGTGGGAAAGATTACTACTGGTACATTGTAGCATATAAATTATAAGGCAGGGGAATTATAAATGAGTAATATAACTTCTTTTTCTGATATGTACAGTCAGAGAGTTAGGTACAGTATGTATAAAGGCATATGTATACAGTACTCTGCTGCCATTTGGTACACTGTAATTGGACAAACCGTTTTAAAACCAATATAGATCAGAGTGCATTTAAACAAGATACTGTGGCTTAGTAAGTACTGTGCATAGTATAAATAGTGATGTCCATTATTTTTTTAAATTACAACAGATTTAGTGGTTAAATTTGCAACAAACTAATAGTGCTGAATATTAGCCAGGGTCAACATAAGAGTAGTTATTAATTCACCATAAAAATTACATGAGGCTTGATGGAGAAAAGCCCAAAGGATTTAAGAATTTTACCTGGATTTGTTAATGAAGTACAGCAACATTCAGAAACCAGGAAACCAGTGCAGATTATAAGAAAAAGTATATATATTCTTTCAAATTAATATAATCACTAATGTGGGAGAACAAAATAGAGGCACTACACAGATGTATACGAGGAAACTGTCAGCCTACTGTTTGTAAACACTTCACTGCTGAAACGAAAGATTACAGGGTTTTATCTAGGAATGTAGTGGTGTAACTTTCAGGTGGCCACTTAAACTGCCCTGAGCAAAATTTATCAGTTTCAGTACAAGGCAATAATGCCAACATATGGATGTCACAGTATACATTACTGTTATGGTATTTGTGCCAGTCACATCTGTCTTAAAAAAAAAAAGCAGTGAAAGTGCTTTAGAGACTTTAATAAGAATATGCAACTGTGATGCAATGAAACTGAGGAATATTTTAAAGCTCTGAGTCCCAATTACAATATCCCACAATTTATTGACAAAAATTTACTGCACTATGATTTCTAGACCAGACAGTAAAATATTCTGTAAACTTTTCTCAACATTCTCCAACCTATGTGAATGTTTTATCATGAAATGCCCTCCTACAGAAACTTACATTATGCAAAAAAGTTTTGAGAGCTCATGTTTGTTTCAGATGAAAAGACATATAGGATTTAAGTCACTGGTTACATACAAAATTGAGAAAATTACACATTACTGTAATATTAGTACAGCACAAATGGAGACAGAGAAGGTATGTTATTGATAAAACTATTAGTTAAACTGATTTGACTGCCTTAATAGGGAAAAGACTCAATCTCTTATATAAAATGCGAGTTACAAGCCTTGCCATCTTTATACAGTACTGTGAGAGATAAAAATAATAAAAGTTATTGTACATTTTGTATGATTATTGTCCCTTTTATGAAAGTGTAAAGTCAGTAAAGTTCTATAGTTATCAGTTACATATTTATGAAGCTCAGAATTGGTTTTGAAAAAATGTGAAGATCACGAGTGGAAAGACGTATTTAAAGGTGAATGTGAAGACGATGTAGCCAGCCAAACACTGCAATCATATTCTCTGTTCATAAGATATATAAGTACTTTTAATACAGATACCACACTCACACTGAAATAAAACGTGATGGTGTGTTCATCTTATACGCAATGAACAGTACAAAAATTACTATGCAGTCAAAATGTGCCATATTATTTGATGATGTAAATAAAGATAAGCATGTTAAGGAGTACAGTACTGTCATAAGTCAAATGCATAAAGTAACCTCTTTCTTAACAGATTTATGTAGGCCTTCTGTTGTGAGCAAATTAGAGGGGTATGGATTCCTCAAAATTATGCCATGAAACCGAACTCCTATTAGTAACACTGAGGCCATCTGTTTCCTGGCATAGTTTAGTGGAATCAGTAGTCCTCCAATTTACCAGCAAGATATTCTCCCTCTTCATGGGTGTAAGTTATTATTGCATAATTGGTAGCTAATGATTCCTCCCAACTGCTCCACGACACAAACAACCCATAATAAGTTATTCAGAATCTATCAATGGATATACATTACAAAATAGTTTTTAGAGTTACACCCCATGTAAAAAGTAATGAATGAAGTAAGTTATTCTTTGATATATTGTATGTGTTTGTCATAAGTATCAAACCGTGATAACCTTTGCCCAATTCAATAACAAGACTGGTAAGATAATAATTTACCCGGTGCATCCATATCGTAATTAATTTTTCTTTTGAATATGAAGTGATATTATTTTAGTTGAAACTCGTACACTGATTAAAGATTATCAATCCCAAGTAATTTACATCTCATCTGACATGAAAGACTTGTACGGTATATTCCACAGGTTGGTGATATGGTACAGTTCCCGACAAAATTTCTGTCCATTCCTCGCCTTGAAAATTACAAGATTTTCAAAATTTGTAATAGTGTATGCAACTACACTGGTACTTTTTTTTATGTAAAAACAAAGTGAAATTTTCCCCTTCAAATACTGCATACAGGATTTATGATATAACTTATGACTGAATGGCAGGAAAAGGGACACAATTTTGCCAGTAACTGTACATTTGATGGCAATGAAGATGCTTAATGCAAGACGAGTATTTTAGACATATATTACTGTATTCACAATTCTGCAAAGTAATATTTGACTAGGAGAGTATCCTGTAATTTTTCTACACCAGATAAAAATGTCTAAAAAGTAATATTAAATAAATATTTTGTTCAGTTACCAACTACCAGTGATGCTGCACAAGCTACTAATAAGTACAGTACAGTAATCCTTGGCCAAAGTGCCCCTGTTCTAGTAACTTTTATGTAATAAAGAAACCATACATAAAGTACTTACAGGAAGAGTGAGTAGTAATGAACCGTTACTCAAAAGTAACGGATAACTTGTGCATGACTATACAATATGGTACCACACATAATCAAAGTGGAGAAGAATGCACATTACTGTATATAGTTAGTGGTCCTCTCAACCAACTGCATAATAACAAAATATGCACACACTAGAAGGATATTACTGTAACTTACCATAATAAAGAAAGTTGGCAACAAAACAGATTTAAACTGGTGTGAAGAATAAACATAAAATCTTTCTCATTTTCTATTACAGCAAAGTCTCAACTGTCCGAAAATCATGGGGTTTTGGAGTTTCTGGCTGATAAATTTTTTGGACCAGTAGATACAATACTGAGTACTGTACAGTAATACAGTATAAGGCTGCTTTATCAGAATTTTGTATAAGCTCAGGTAGCATATGCAGTACTGTACATACATGCTCAGCAATAAGTTCTCTTAAGCTTCCTTTTGCCATGCCTCTTTTTACACTACTTTAACTATTATTGAAATCACCTTTCTCCTTAATTTCTATCTCTTGAAATTCTGTGATGTGTGGTCCAGTCACAGGGCACCCATCAGCACATTTTACACAGAGCTGGTCACTGCAAACAAGAAATTCACTTCCAGAAACACACATCAACAAATTTAAGCCATTAACTTCCACACCCACAAATCAGCCAATGTCTTGAAATTTGTGGTTCTGCAAATTCAAATGTAATCGCAAACCATTGGTATCCCTGTCAGTAGCATAGCATCAATTTCATTTTATTCATGTTCAATTTATGAATACCAGTAGAGGATTAAATTGACTTAAGGATTATTTTTTGTAGTCAAGAGATTAAAAATTATCTCTATTTACTCATCCAATACAAGTACAGTTTATCTTAATTTTATCTGTTCTGGTTTAACAATTGGTGATTTTATGAAGTTTTGATATTATCTGAGATACTGATTGGGATATACATTTGCATGAGCAGAAATGCATAAAATTTGTCACAAATACAAAATTCATAAACAAATAATACATTTCCACAATTACAGATTTGAAGTTCATGGAAATGTCCAGCACTGATTTTACAGGAAACAATTCATACAACAATTTGTCAAACTTTTCTTGTATACTGTACAGTACCGTCCTCTGTTGTCAATCCACTGCTGTTCTCCTTCATCCATTTGGTTAAACTCTTTCCTTGTTTCATTTTCTTACATAGTTTATCTTTTGATAAACAGGAAATCAACTCCCTTTGCTTTAAGTTCACCAGGTGTATTAACTTTGAGAAAAATCATCTTGCCAACAACCGCCAAGAAATACACAAGACCCAGAGAATGACGTTCACATACGAAACAAGTAGCAAATGTATCAGAAACCAAGTGCTACCTGATTCTGATAGTACATACCCACCATTGCCTCTGTACTGGCACAGGAATTTAATTTCACTTATAATACTGTTCTTTTTCTTCTTTCAAAAGCTCTTACTGTGTATATAATTTGCATTACTGGCTGTTGGAGTGAAAAACAACAGTCTGTAAGATGGCATAAAAAAGACAAGCAAACTCTACCACTCTTTGAAACTTCAGTTGGATCATGAATATCTATGGTTAATTAATATTTGGATTAACTGTACTTTTTGGCTGTTTCTGTCACGGATAATTGAGACTTCACTGTAAGCAGCATTCTTGAAAAACACGCTAACAGCACTATGAACTCTTTAGTGTTCAGAAACACACATACCTGTACAAAGAGATCACCAGACACATTGTTTGAACATCAGAATATTTACAACTATTATAACCCAAAGCACATAGATGGTGAGGGTCTGCTTCTGTTCCACTCTATAGTATGCTATAAAAAGATGATTGCATGACTCTATAGTTATACCCTGATTAAATTAACTTCAGCTTCACTATTGGCTAGAACACTTGAAGAACAGGAGTGAGAATAGAGCACAGTGGTTCAGTTTCATTCTTGCTTAAAATCTATACTTATGTATGGTATAGATATAGTATTGCTACCCCAACAGACTGCTGAAAAATATACATCATTGAACAAGCTGGGATTTAAATATGTTCCAGGTTGAGAACTGTCACAACTTTTTATACTGTATTCTATGTCATTTGGCCCAGATTTTTAGCCAACCAAAATATTATCACCGGGTGGAGTAACTGTAACAGGGTTTATGATTTTCAGAGTAATCATTAAGTGATGTCATCAACTTTACCAAAAAGAAGTACAGTACAATATAGATCATAAGGCTTGACTTCGAATTTGACTTTCAGAACTTTCACAGATATTACTGCTCTGATCTGTCAACATATTCAGCATGATCTGGTTTCAAATCCCAACTTGCTCAGGTGTTCTTACTCTATTTTTATATTCATTCTTGGTATCCTTTTACATTTGCTACGACCAGTGACATATCATATGGTACTGTACATTAGCCAAAAATAATGCTTACACTTTTAGAGTACATGTTTCAATACACATTAATAGTCTGTAGTTATTTTATTAAAACCACTCATGATCCATAAAACTGAATTACTCCAGTGTGTAACCATATCTGTATGGGTATTATTATATTTATTATAAAATTGTAAAACATATATAACGAAGAACATAATAGAGTGAAGGGCTGGCTGGGCAGCTTTAGAGTAAGTTACCTAACACTGCTGTGTGTGTGTGTGATACAATGAAGGTTGAATTTTATGATGTGAAGGAACATTTATATACAGGGATGGTGCCAAACAAGGGCCACAAGTCCTGGTCTTCAGCCACTCTTGACACTGAGGTATTGGTGGCTGTACTGGCACAGTCCCACCCTCACACCACCACCACATCCACCTGGGGCATCCTCCTTCATGCCTCATGGATTGATGAATGAATACACTTGACTCTTGCTTAAATATGAAGATTATCTGTTTAACAAAGTTAATATATGTCTGAATCTTTTTTATATAGGAAGATATATTTTTCAGTTGAATTATTATCCTGACCTGTATTTCAATATAAATTTGTACCCAACAAATCTGATTATCAGAATTATTACACCTGACTCTCGTTTCAAGTTACATTTTATTTACAGCACTAGATAATCCCTGGCAAAATTAACTAGTCATACATTTGACTCACACATTAATTTTGGAGTTACCTTGGCTGGATCATATTGCCCCATAAACCACCAACAATTTATTTGCATAACAGTCATACCTCCGTTAAGGACTTAGGGTTTGGGGGAGCAACAGTGTTTTTCCCACTATACTCTCCCCATCTTAGTAAACACTATAATATGAGTTTGCTTTTTATAATCTTGTTACAATAATTACAGATATACCTACAGTATTTCTCAGAGTACATTTATAATTTACAGAACAATTTTGTGCTTCCTGCAAATTACATCCCAGCAAGGGTGCCGTGGAGTACTATTTTCACAAAGGATATACTGAATAACCGATGGGAAAAATTATCTAGTGCAATGCCCAGCCCAAAAAGTCACCCTTTTCAATCACATATTATAATTCCTAAAATAATGATGCAATACAAATACAGTATTACAGTATATAGTATATTATTATGTTAACACAAGAGTAATACCATAGCCTGTATACAGCAATGAAAGAGCTGATATTTTAATAAATTAAACACAGGTAATAGCTCCGACACCTTGTTCCCTCTGGGAACTCTCCCCAAGGAGGTGGCCATGGTAGAAGAGGTAGGCAATACTATTCTATCTTGATTTACACAACCACAATGCAGTCAACAGCAATGTGGGACTCCAACTAAGGGTGATTGGATAAGCCCAGGCGAGCAGAGGACACTGCAATTGGCCAGATGTTTTATGATGCTGTGGTCCAGGTCACATTCTTTCTGTTATTGGATTGTGAAGTTGTGGTGAACAAAATCTGGTTGAGGTGAAGCATGTGTTTTGTGTAGTAAAAACACATGAAGAATGAGACTGCATTGTACAAGTTAAACAATCTGGGAGGTACCAAAAATATTTGTGCCACAAGGGGTCAAAACTGGGCTTTGGGCAGAGGTGGATCAAATAATATTCATTTTCAAGATTCCCATTAACGTGATTTTACTTAAGTCGGGTTGTGGAAGCAAACCTGCGCATTAACAGAGGTATGACTGTAGTTATCAGTGTTTCTAGCACTTGAACTATAAACAGCAAAAGCCACCCACCCATGGCATAATTTAATAAAGGGAAAACTGTAAAATAAGAATGGTTTCATCAGTAAAATGAGTTTGGGTGGGAAGTGGGAAGATTGTAGAATTAATAAAAAAGACAAAAGGTTGGACAGAGTGGAGGACACCTATAGATACCAAGCCAAAAATGTGTCAAGACATTATAACATACTAAGAAAAATATACAACAAAAACATGAAAAAAAAAGGGCTGCATGTATGAGTATAAATGAGATGCAAAGGAGATGAAGAGGGTATAAAGAGAGAAGATAAAATTGTGAGGTGCACTGTGTATATTTCTAACCATAAAAAACATTACATAACACATGTATGTATATGCATACCATATGAATAATATTTAATTATATTTCCTTATACATTGTATAGAATGTACTGCTGTGAAAGGACAATGGCACATAACCTGTTGACATACATTTTCATAAGCCTACTGGCAATGCACACCAGGTAACAAATTTGCAGAAAAATAATACATTCCAACCAATTGGCAATACACCTCATAAAAGAAATGAAAAGAAGAATTAAGAATCATGTGAATGTTAATGTCCAGTATCCTATTTAACTAATATCACAAAAAATAAGTTCCAACATCAACTGACAAAAGAATTTCAACTCGTTTTGCTGTCATGTTGGCTGCTACTGGTCATCTCACTGCAGGTTAAAATTTAAAAAGAGTACTGTATAGTGTTATTAAAAATCCTCAGGTTATCACTAGCATTAGATATTTCAAACTGCTTCAATAACTTATATGCTGATTCAAAGATTATTTTCTGTGAACTTTTTTCAGATTTTCAACTGGCTCTGAACACTGCCAGAATTCACAGGAATATTCTTCAAAATCTAACTAGCCATT
Organism: Petrolisthes cinctipes; assembly: GCA_033782935.1. Classification (NCBI taxonomy): domain Eukaryota; kingdom Metazoa; phylum Arthropoda; class Malacostraca; order Decapoda; family Porcellanidae; genus Petrolisthes; species Petrolisthes cinctipes. The sequence goes on along the minus strand of JAWQEG010005804.1, from coordinate 22,929 downwards.
TATGTACCAATATAATTTTTCAAGTACACAACTACTTCATTTTAAACCAAGAGCCTCTTGTATCCCTTTAAAAACTCTGTACAGTAGTCAATTATGATACTTTTTCGTAATTGAAGGTGTGATGTAAGTAAGAGGGGGGATGTGGGCGTGACCAGCACAGCTTGTAGGCATGGGTAACTAAGGTTGCAGTGGGTCATGTGACGCTCACCATAGTCGGATGAGAGGAGTCTTGGGACCCAGCCTCGGGTTTGTTGCTGGCACACTGACCGGTCAACTGGTTCACACTAAGAGGATTATTGATGTCACGGGGATTGGTGCCCACTGGGGGTCGCTGGGGATGTGGGACCTGGGGCACCTGATTCATCTGTATAGGGGGAGCTTCCCCTGGCGTTAGAGGGGATGCCAAGGAGGCTGGTGACGGCATGAGCAATGAGGGTGGCCCTGATGGTGATGCCAGAGAGGGCCCGGGTGAGGGCATCAAACTGGAGGATGCTGGGGAGGTGGCAGTTTGGTCTCCCACCATTGCCGTTGATGGGGACGACATGTCTTGCAGATCATCGTCGTCATCACTGTCCTGCGAGGCATCTACACTGTCAGCGGACCCTGGCGCCATGTCCTCACCTTCCTCTCCTTCCATGTACCGGATACATTTCTTCTTTCGCCTGCAAAAGTATGGATCTGTCACTGACATATAAAGTAAATGTGGATGCAACTCTTTAAAAAAAAAGTTACATGCTTCATTTGAACATAAACAAAAACATCTACTCATGCAGCTACTGCCCACATCCTGTAAAAAAAACAAAAAAAGAATAATGAACATGCATAAAAAAATTCATGTGGTTGACAGTTCACAAATTCAGCAGTTTTCTATCGTTAGTACATTAGTAAAAGAAAGAAAAAAGATAATTAATGGAAAATGTGTTACCATTTTCAACATACACATGCACAACAATAATACAAACAAAACAAAACCTGGAAAATAAAAACAAAACAAAGATGAATAACTAGTTACAGACACTCATGATTATCCTGCTTGTGATGGATATTGAATTATGTAAGAGAAAACCAGGAGAGCCGTACTACTGCTTCATGTTGGTAAGTGTTCAAGATCCGTCACAGCAGGTCACAGCACAGTGAAGAGACTCACAGACTAGAGATTAACATAGGTAGGTTCAGAAGGAGAGGAGACACCACTGCTGCTGCCGTTGTTGGTGTTGATGGTGTTGTTGTTGTTGGCTGTGCTGCTGCTGCTGCTGCTGCTGGTGCTGGTACTTAAGTTAACGATGGAGTGTATGGGGGTACCTGGAGCAGGGCTGTAGCTAGGGCCCCCTGTGCCTATGTGGGTGGCTGCTGAAGGAGCCAGGGGGGTCAGAGTTGCAGGGTTTGCACCCTGAGTTAATGAAACAATGACCGCCCCAGAGGTGGCTGCAGCAGCAGCAGCTGCAGCAGCTACACCTCCAGAGGCTCCAGCAGCCCCCAGCAGGGAGGAGGGGACCCCAGGGAGGCCTGCCCCCGATGCTAGCGACACCGCAGGGCTGCAGGCCCAGGAGAGAGACCAAGGTTAGAGACTAAGGGGCACCACCATCACCATACATACTGCCCTGGCTCAGAGCCTCACCTTCAATTGACTGCCATTGAACTCTGCATCAGTGATCAGAAAATGTGTCAGTTTAAGTGTTAGCCATGCCTCGGTGCACCCACAGTTTACAAGTGTCGGATGCACAGAGAAGTTAATAGTGGCACATTTGACCCTTCAGTCAGACTAACATTGGTCTTGGGCACTCAAGCAAAAGTTCTCACCAATATAGTTTGGGGACTATGAATTTAAGGTTGAGATGAGGGAAGACACATTTTCTGATGCTGTTCAAAAACATGAGCTCCAGAATGGACAACAATGGGTGGGACACAAGAAAGGGTACGTGAGAGCAGCTGAGAGACCAGGGAAGTTCGCAGGTAAGAGCTCGTTCAGATCGAGTCCCCCTTGCTCACAGCCACTCTCACATACCCACCAACAAATTTAAGGCAAAACATCAAGTGGCACACAAATATGAAACAGTGAGACCTTTTGCCAGGGTCCCTTTCACTCCTCATATCATCCAAGATCTCGGTATACAATATGAATCCCAAAAATGACTGATGTTAATACCAAAAATTTGTTATCAGCTAGAGAAAACTTATAACAAATTTAGTTAAGAAGATAACCGAGTTGTAACAAGTTGACATAAACAAATGAAGTGACCAAATAAGTACAGTAGTTCTTGGATGATAATAATACCCCCATTCACACACCCATCTACAGCTAAGCTTATCTTTACGTGTTAGAATATATCACTGCATGCACATCCAACAATATTCCTCATAGATAACCTTGTTTGCATCAAGCTATTGGAAGAGCATTCATAAAATTTCAGCTGCAAGATTAATTATGGGGGAAAAATTAATGTTTATGAACTGAAGGTCACTGATTCCTTTGAGCTGCCACAACAAAACAAACCTCATTCTTTGGTAGTGTTGGCACAGCTTTGGGGAATCTATAGCCTTCAATTCTCAAACAACAACTTCCACCCTCTTATAAAGGGAAGGTGAGACAGTGATAACGCATGTTGAAAATTTATGAAATTGCACTGTGCCAAAAACTGACCAAAAAAAATGAACCAAAAAATATTCAACGTCCTGCAGCAGAACCTGAAGATGTGGGACAGTATATGCATGACATCATCATTTTAGCAACACAGATGTCAAGTTAGCAGTTTTTATACTACCGATAATGATGACTTTCTGATGAGTGTACAATTTGTTTCGGAGGATATAAAATGCATAGTGATGGTATTCGTGCACACAAACTATCACTTACAATTTTAATGCTCCAAAAAGATATGCATAAACATCAGAAACTTACACTGTAGGTCTTGAAAAAACAGCTAATTTGACAACAGTGTTTATCCACTCACTCATAGTGCAAACCCTGATTTTTATATATATTTTTTTTATGGGGCCGAAAGAGATGTTGGTGATGTGAAAATTATCATTTCCTCCAAACTATGCCAAGAAATAGATAATCTCAGTATGAATGGTACACTTTGTGAAATATGTTGTAGGAATGAGTAGCCTTCAAACTGACAACAACATTAATGCCAAGACACAGAGCTCAGGGCCATATTCAAGAACATTCATGGTGTATACGATGGCGTGGTACCGGTACGATGGCTCTGTTGTTTGTCTATGGAGCCGTCGTACCAGTACTACACCATCACCAACACCACGAATGTTTTTGCATACAGCCCTCAGTGTCAGTGTAGCTGGTGGTCTAATCTGTGGCACAGGTTGTAGGAATTGGTAGCTTACATTCACCAACAACTGGTTACCCCCCTCAAGTTGTTGTGTGTGCACAGGCATGTCATAACTCAGTTTCATTGCCCAGAACCATATTGTTAGAGTTAGTACAACATTAAGAGCTGCTACGATGGGAGAAGAATATGGAAGGCAGATCTTGGTATATGCCACACACCCATGGTCTGTTTTTCTGCAAATGATGGTAGATATCTATCCATAACCAATATCACTACATTGACAAAAGTGCTCCTCTTAATTCCTGGTGTACAAGATTTGACTTATAATCGTAAGCCTTTAATAACATTTTTCCATCGGTTACACAAAATAGTATACTGTACAGCACTCTTACAATAAACACAGAATAAATAAAAAATATACAAGTTAAAAAAATTATACAATACAGTGACAAAATATAGAGTAATGTCTTCTGAAACTGAAAACAAATACTGTACTATCCTGTATATTATAAAATATAAAGGTACAGTAATTGATACATACATAGCATAATAAAATAAAATAAATTCAAAATCATAAAATTATCTAGAAATCATAAATAATATAAATGACTCACAGACTAACATAAATCAAATTAAAAAATAAATGGTGAGTGATGGGGTCACCATTTTCATATGCCACTTCTCTACATCTTCAAATAGAGTGATATGGTTACTCTGTTGGAAGATGTACAGTAATGCACTTATAATTCAAACTTTCATTATTCATGTGATTATATATATATATATCGTATATATTCCGTATCCATACATAAAATATTTTCCACCGGTGACTAATTTACAATATGTATACAAAACCAGATAAAATATAAAATATTAAAACATTACAAAAACAGATCCTGTGTCAATACATCTTCATCGTTGGTGTACAAATACTTATTATGTAACTCAGGGAAGACATTAAAGTGGGTATCCCTTTCCTTTCACTATAAATGAAAAACACCCCTTATACAAATGAACAACACCACTTGTACACATGAACAACACCCCTTATACAAATGAACAACACCCTTATACAAATGAACATCACCACTTGTACAGATGAACAACACCCTTATACAAATGAACAAAATTCCTTATACAAACGAACAACACCCCTTGTACAGATGAACAACACCCCTTATACAAATGAACAATACCCCTTATACAAATGAACAATACCCCTTATACAAATGAACAACACCCCTTATACAAATGAACAACACCCCTTATACAAATGAACAACACCCCTTGTACAGATGAACAACACCCCTTATACAAATGAACAATACCCCTTATACAAATTAATAACATTCCTTATACAAATGAACAACATTCCTTATACAAATGAACAATACCCCTTATACAAATGAACAACATTCCTTATACAAATGAACATCTATCTATAGCTCTGACGCCTCGTTCCCTCCGGGAACTCCACCAAGGGGTGGCCACGACAGAAGTATCTCCAGTTTTCCCTGTTCCAACACTCCCTCCTTACTTAGTTAAACCCGACTCTGACTCTCACATTTCTCTCCCTTATATACTCTTCCACTCTGTTCTGCCATCTAACCGGAGGTCTGCCTTTCACACCAAGTCCCACAACTTCACTTCCATACATCTTCTTTACAAACTCTTCATCTTGCATTTTTTCCACGTGGTCAAACCACCTCAATGTATTACGCTTAATCCTCTCAACCACCCCACACTCAAAACCAATTGCCTTCTCACTCATACCACATCTCTCATACACACTCTCATTACTTTCTCCATCCCACCTAGTAAGTCCGCATGCTCCTCTCAAGTAACTCATTTCCATTGCACTTATTCTAGACTGATGAGCCCTACTCCATGTCCACGTCTCTGATGCATATGTCAGTGTTGGCAGGATTTTAGTCATTTTACTATTTCTTAGTCCCCTTTTCACTTCCATACTCAAACTTCTACCCTTCATAATCCTCCCCAGTGATCGTATGACCTGTCTACCCCTCATTGCTCTCTCCCTAATTTCTCCTTCCATACTTGAATGTTTACACAGAACTGTTCCCAAGTACTTGAACAAATGAACAACACCCCTTATACACATGAACAACACCCCTTATACAAATGAACAACACCCCTTATATAAACAAATGCCTGAAGACCCACACCACCTTGCCAAGATTTACACTACACTACACATCAACAAACAACATGAGTACTGCCTGTATTATTTAACAACATTATGCTCTTGTTTCCATTCCTTCTCGTGCTCTTTACATTATTCACTTTACGGAACCATTAAGGATTGGCAAGTCCGAACACCTCCCGTCAACTTGGGCATAATGAACACAATTTTATAATTTGAGTAATTTGAGTACAGGTTAGAATATGACTAAACCCAATCTGACTATGTAAATACGTGAAGCAGTAACTATAAAAGACGTCAATCAAACCTAAATGTGTGTCAATCAAACCTAAAGGTGTTGTCACAATTGTCAATGTTATTCAAATATTTTACACCAGCACGCAAGAATTAAGGGGGAAATTTTGTGTTGATAAATATGGAGCAACTGAATCCTCCCAACTATTCCATGCAACAAAACACCATTACTTTTGCTCTTCTGGTCCTGTTTCCTAGCATACTTTGGAGGAATCAAGGCACTCCAATGTACCGAAAAAGAATTACCACCTTAAAGGGATAGTAGTAGTATACTTTGGGTACATTACAGTGCCTTAATCGATTTCTCCAAAAGGTGTGCCAGGAAACAGGAGGAGGATTCAGATTGGAGTAATTTGGAGGAATCAGCAGTTACTCACGATTTACCAACACTGTATTTCTTCCCCCTTAAGGACCCTGTGATCGTGTATGGAAATTGAAGGTTTCTGATTCATCCTGACCATGCCACGAAACAAGCTCCTTCCATATAAGTGGTGTTCCGTGGCAATATTTGAAGGACTCACTGAGCTCCAATTTTCTGACTACATCACAGCAGGTCCCTTAATTACAAGACTTAGGGCCGAGCATATACCAGTTGTTTGTTACAGGGGACAGACATATAAGAAAAGTTTGTCTGTATGTCTGTTTTTTTTTTAGTGGTTGGTTACAGGTTGAAGATACATACGTACAGGATAATAATAATAATAATAATAATATATTATGTTAGTGGGTGAAGACTATATATTATACACATCTGTGCCAGAGAAGATGTTAGTTATAAGTAAAGGACCGATACACGAGACTAAATAACAGCCCAGTTGAAGCTACGATGACACGAGGAAGGAAAGACTCTATGTACAGCTTACAGACAGTGATGGCAGGAAGGACGGAAGGTAGGACTGGTTGGTTGGTTGGTTGGTTACTGGAGTGTATGTATGTATAGATATAGATATATATATAAAAAAATGGTTTCGGATAGGGAAGGAGGGAGGAAAAGAGAGTGATTGATTGACTGAGTGTGCGAAGGGTTGGTTTGATTGTTTGTTTCTTAGTTGTATCATTTAATTTTAACTCACCTGCACGGCTTACACCACTGACTTTGCTGCTCCAGGCCATACCTCGCACGACACTTCTTCATATTAACTGAGGAAGAGTCATTCAATTACAACCCTGCAGTGATTATGTTAAAGATAAAAAGCAACGGGGACTGCAATAATAATAACAACAATAATAAAAATAATAATATGCTTAATCCATCACATACAATTAAAACAGAAGGGATCCAATCTCATTCTCTAAAATTTAATCACACACAAAAAGAGAAAGGGATTCAATCTCATTTTCTAATACTGTACTTAATTAAATACAAATACGAAAGAGAAAGGTTCCAATCTCATTTTCTAATACTGTACTTAAATACAAATACGAAAGAGCAAGGTTCCAATCTCATTTTCTAATACTGTACTTAAATACAAATACGAAAGAGAAAGGTTCCAATCTCATATTCTAAAATTTTATCACACACAAAAAGAGAAGGGCTTCAATCTCATTTTATAATACTTAATTGAATACGAAAGAGAAAGGATTCAGTTCCATTCTCTAAAGTTTAATCACATACAAAAGAGAAAGGCTTCAATCGCATTCTCTCTATTACTTAACCACATACAAAAGAGAAGGGATCCAATCTCATTCTAGAGTTTCGCCCACCATGATTTTCTTCAGGAATTGTTTGCAGGAGTTTGCCGTAAGATAATTCATGAAGAGCGAAACACAGATAAAATAAAAAACTGAAATATCTTATCTAAACTTAAATGTAATCATATTCCTGTATTCTATCAACAACAATCTTGATTCACAAATAAGCTACATGTTGAAATTTATCCATCACTGACACGGTTGCAAAACATGCTCAGAGCAACACGTTATATAAATCTTACTTAATTAAAGAGAGAAGACGTCATGCATTGAGGGATTATATATGGATAAGACAAAGCAGATTCTGGGACAAGGCAGATTCTGACTTTTATTGTCATGGTCATCTGCAGTGTTATTTTCATAACATCTTCATTTGACTCTCCCAGTGGCATTGCTATGAAGCAGTATGACAGTGACAAAACCAAATGATGGCATCAACCTGCCTGCTCAAAGATGCTACTGAAAATAACAGTGGAGAATCACAAGGCGTCCTCCGCTCGTGAGTGGTCCATGGATAATAATGATCAGCAGAGAATAAACATTCAGCCTAATTATATATAGATATATATGGATAAATGTAATGAATAATTGAAAGTGAAAACTAGCAGAAACATTCCGCAACAATCCAATTAAGCAACGTCCATTTATTAAGAAAAGAGAAATATGAATGAATATGCAAACAGGCAGCAAAAAAGACAAAAGCAAACATATAGTAACATTCAAGTAAAAATTGACAATAATGAATAAGTTAAGAGTGAAGCTAATAAATAAATTTAGAACCATAAGAGGGTGAGGTGAGGTGGCAGTGTGTCGAGGCCAAGGGAGAGGAGAACCAGCCAGGCAGACCAGACCAGCCATCCAGCCAGACCAGCCAGGCAGGCAGGCACACCAGACCAGCCAGGCAGGCAGGCAGGCACACCAGCCAACCCAGCGGTGGTGGCACTCACCCTGACACACCGACACCAACCACCACCACACACACCATCTTAGTTGCTTAAGAGGAAAAGCTTTGTGTGCGGCAGGTAGGTAGGTACCTCCATCTTGGGTTTTGTCACGGTTACGTTTCTTCTTTTTCCCCTGCGAGTAATTTTGACGTGAGGACCAACCCGGGTACATCTGCATGTGAAGCTGGCGTTCTTTACGCGCCATTTCATAGTACTTGGCCTGTTCTTCGCGGCTTAGTGCATGCCACTGCAGGGAAAGTTAAATGAAGATTAGTGCAGGCCATTCCTCAATAGGAACTTGGCCTTTGGGGCAGAGAAGTTGGGTCCAGGCTGGCAGCACGGGCAGTCTAGATAGCAACTAGATTTACAGTCGCCTACCAATGTTCGTGGGATGCTTTCTAACCCTGACGAATCCTATGTTAGATATCACAGTCGTCTGTTTTGTTTCTCTCACGTCCTCGAAAAACGACCGACTGTAACACTAACAAAACTCTTGAGGATCATGAAGCATCACCCGAAGATTTGAAGTCGAATGTAAAAACAGCAGCGTGTGTGTGTGTGTATGTACAGCACCGTCAGTTAGTTCATCCCTTCACTGTCACTCACACCACATACCGCCTATTGTGACTGGTGGATGAGTGGATGGGTGAGGGTGAAGGACACGAGACCAACTTTACGATGCTGTTTGAGCTGCACTCTGACCAGCCAGTCCCAGTCTCACTGCAGAGCCCTAATACTTTAAAACAAAACAACTTTGTATACCTCCATCCCCAGTCTTCTCTTTCTTTCTCTTTTTCTTTTTCATCATGCCATAATTATCCCGTGCATTCCATCCAGGGTACATCTGCATATGTAGTTGTCTCTCACGCCGAGCCATTTCGTAGTACTTGGACTGCTCCTCTTTGCTCAGCGCATGCCACTGTTGTCAACACAGTCAGCACAATACGTTAGACTTGAGGTACGACTAGAATGACTAACATTATGAGCGACACAATTTTTTTTTTTTTTTTTTTCTCAACGTGCGTGAGGGCCGCGGCACCAGGCCACCAGAGGACCAGGCCGCCCCTAACACCACCTTCAGGAGAGAAAAATGACCACATTCCAACCAACTATGGAGAAGGGGGACTATATCAATATAAAACATGTAAAGAATAATAATAATAATGATAATAATAATAATAGTAAAGTAGAGTAGTAAAACATGCAGACAAACCTTGCGACCGAGAATCTGGTTGATGGCAGCACTCTCCTTCAGTGTACACTCGGCCACTACCTTAGCTCTCATTTCCTTCATGTACAGCATAAAGGCATTCAGAGGCTTTTTGATATGTGGCTTTTTATCTGAAACGCAAAAAAATGTAATCGTTCAGTTTCCTATCTCTTCCTACATTATAATAGACGGTAGTGTTGGGATTTGGATTTTATTTTTATTTCTATATTTCTTTCTTTTGTTTTGTTTACTGGATTTTTTTTTTTATAACTATTTAATTATTTTTTTGTTTACTAGTTGGCTACATCTTTATATAACTCGTAAGATTTAGGAATTAACTAAGAAAATACTGTACGTGTGGCAAATGTCCGCCTTAAATAAGTTGGAAAAAGTGTACCGCTATAAACGTTTGGATGTGTACAGAAGGCTGATGAAATTCTCTTGCAAATAATTAAGGTTCATTAACGAACAATTCTATACAAGTAAATTAATGTTCGAATTACGTTCTACCGAGGCTGGGACACATAGTTCATTTAATTAAGGGGAAAAAGTACAGTATTGGTAAATCTGGAGAAACTGACTCCTTCCAAACTATTCCAAGCAACGAGACACCATTATTTTCGTTAATTAATCTGGTCCTGTTTCCTGACATAATTTGGAGGAATCAATACGCTCCAATGTACCAAAAGTATACATATTATCCCCTTAAAAAATGTAGACAGGTTTAGTTTAATTAAGGAGACTGTCTTGTTGGCAAATTAGAAGGCTACTGATTCCTCCTAACTATGCCACGAAACAAGCTCCTTCCTTATAGGTGGAGTTTCGTGGCACTATTTGAAGGACTCATTTACCTCCAATTTTCTGACTACATCACAGGGTCCCTTAAGATCGATTTATATACGACAAAAAAACAAAAAAGGAAGCGGAGGAGAAATAGGCTAGGTAATTTTTATACAGCAAAGATAAGGATGGCAGAATTTAAATAGGTCATTCCTCAGGTAAAAATAAATAATGATGGTTCTTAGTCGAGTACTTTACCTCCGTTCTTCGTCTCAATCATTTGTGTTTTATCACCAGACTGCAGCGAAGATTTTTGGTCCATCCCGTGGTGTCTGTAAGAAGGAAAAGAATTATTAAAGATAAAGAAAATAGAATATATAAATAATAATAATAATAATAATAATAATAATAATAATAATAATAATAATAATAATAATAATAATAATAATAATAATAATAATAATAATAATAATAATAATAATAATAATAATAATAAGAAGAAGAAGAAGAAGAAGAAGAAGAAGGAGAATAAAAATTAAAAATACAAATAAAATAAAAATAAAAAATAAAAATAAAAATAATAAAAATAATAATAATAATAAATAAACTGACAAATTTTATAGAACGAAACAAACACACACACACACACACACACACACATACACACAACTTGTCTGGAGGTTCGACTCACAGAAGCTGGGTAAACAATCTAAATGAAAAAGTAAAACTCTTACTTAATTACAACACACCCAACTTCTTCCAGTCGAGTCCCTCCCTCTTTCCTTCCCTCCCTCTCTCCCTCTCTCCTTCCCTCCCTCTCCTTCCCTCTGTCCCTCCTTCCCTCTCTCTGTCCCTCCTTCCTTGTTTCCTACCTCCATACCTACCTCCCTCCTTACCTTCCCTCCCTCTGTACCTACCTACCTCCTTCCCTTCCCTCCCTCCCTCCATACCTACCTACCTCCTTCCCTTCCCCCCTTCCTCCTTCTTTCCTCCATCTCTGCTCCTTCCATCCCTCCATTCTTCCCTCTTGTTTCCTACCTTCATACCTACCTACCTCCTCCCCTTCCCTCCCTCCCTCCTTCTTTCCTCCATCTCTGCTCCTTCCATCCCTCCATTCTTTCCTCTCTTCCCTTTCTTTCTCCATCTCTGCTCCTTGCCTCCCTCCTTCCCCCCCCCTTCCTCCTTCTTTCCTCCATCTCTCCTTCCCTTTCATTTCCTTCTTTCTCCATCTCTGCTCCTTCCATCCCTCCTTCCCTTCCATCCCTTTCTTTCTCCATCTCTGCTCCTTCCCTTCCATCCCTTTCTTTCTTTTCTTTCCCCATCTCTTCTCCCTACATCCCTCCATTCCCCTTCCCTCCATCCTTAGCTCCTTTCTCTCCCTCCCTTCCTTCATCCCTTCCTCTACTCCTTGCTCTCCTTACATTTTCAACATCCTGTATCTATCCTCTTATCCTAGCTTGCATTACTCCTCCTCTACATTTGCGGCCAAACCTAATAAACTGTGTCAATTCTCTTGTTTACATTTTCTACAGGGTGTCAAAATTACTCTAGAAAAAAAAAAAATTATTACTCTCCTATTTACTCCACCGCCGTCGACTCAATATAACACAGCATTGCACACGCCAAAGAGGAGGAAGAGGAGGAGGAGGAGGAGGAGGAAGAGGAGGAAGAGGAGGAGGAGGAGGATTGGGGGAGGAGGAGGAGGATGGGGATGAGGAGGAGGGAAATAATCAAGAGGCAGACAATCTCCTCCCTACAACATAAAGGGTTGAGGCGACGGGAGTGACAACATGAGCCGGGGGGGAGGAGGGGGGAGTGTGAGAGGTAGGATGGGGGGGAGGGGAGGGAGAGTAGGGGGAGGGGAGGGAGGGGAGTGTAAGAGGGAGGAGAGGGAGGAAAGTGTGAGAAGGAAGGGAGAGTAGGGGGAGGGGAGAGTAGGGGGAGGGGAGGGGGACAGATAATGTTGACACTCGATAAACAAGGGAGGGAATCGCTGGCTGGGTTGGTTGGTTGGCCCCAGGAGAGAGAGAGAGAGAGAGAGAGAGAGAGAGAGAGAGAGAGAGAGAGAATCCGTTTAGCCCCTCACAACCCTTCCAAAAATCAGGCCACCACCCTTCACGTATCAATGTATATATGTACACGTTAAACACAGCCATATTATATTATACAAGCCAGGAAGGAGAGGGACAACAATTATATACACAGCCTCAACACTTTACACATTCGTTCTTTTATTTCTTAGTTTTATTTTCATTCACTTATTTATTTATTTTCATTATTATTAAGGGTTTAAGTAGCTTATATCGGAGCCAAAACGGTACTGCATGTGCTAACTCAACTTTTCCTTGCTTTTTTTTATTATAAATAAATTATTTCTCAAAAAATTGAGGAGTGTCCTTAGAAACGAATATGTTGTTTAGTTTCTTGATAATTTCGGCCATTTAATATTATATAAAGTTCTTCCCTATACTGATTCCTCGATAACAGCACATTGCAAACACAAGATATGCACAGTCACGGTCAATAATATTCATCCATGCACATTGGGGTGATTCGTGTAACAGTTTGACAGACAGCTTCCCTCGGTTTGTTTAGCTGGAAAACCTTCAAATGAGTGCATGGGTTAAGGGGAGAGTATACGTTTGGTACATTACAGCGTCTTGATTCCTCCAAAGTATGCCAGGAAACAGGACCAGATGAACAAAAATAATGGTGGCCTGTTGCTGGGAATAGTTTGGAGGAATCATTATCTCCAAAAATGCCAAAACTGTACGCTCCCCTCAAGCAGTATGTTCTCATTTACTACAAGCAGCTACTCACTCTTCAAAACAATAACATCTTAATTATTTTGAGAACGTGAAAACATTAGACAGCAATATTTTTGTTTGAGTTACCTATTATCTGTATTAAAACCTTTGTCCATGAATGTACAGTTGGCCACATGAATTCTTACACAGGGTATAATATGTAAAGAGAGGTCATTATTGTGGAAGTACTGCAATGAATGGTCTACCAAGTGACTCAAGTGATTACAAAACAACAAACCTAATAATAATGTTGTATTGCAGTTACATAATCTGACATTTTCTATATGATGTAAACCCTTGGAAAAAAAAAAAAAAAAAAAAGTGTGTGTACCAATTCTTGTGGCCAATAGTATAATAAGTATTATAGTATTATAAGATGAAACCCAACTTGACTGAACATAAAAGAATAATACGACTCATATACGCGTCACTCACTCGCCCAGGAGAGGAGGTTTTGAAGGGGGAGGTATGTATGTACACTATTGATAAATGTGGAGCGACTGATTCCTCCAAACTAATCCCAGCAAGAGACTACCATTATTTTTGTTAATCCGGTTCTGTTTCCTGGCATACTATGGAGGAATCAAGGCACTCCAATGTAACCAAAGTGAATTACCCCCTCAAGGCACGAGGGAAGGATAATATATTTTGTCTGGTGTGTACAAGTTAAACACACCCATACACCTTCCTCATCAGGCAGGCGGAGGCACTCAAGTGAATAATGATATAGGGGGAGAACATTGCAAATTGTTACACACACTGTCTTCACGGGGGACGAGCAACACACACACAAACACACACACACACACACACACACACACACACACACACACACACACACACACACACACACACACAGAGGAAAGAGATCATTTTTGCTTAGTTTTTTAGGCAACACACACACACACACACACACACACACACACACACACACACACACACACACACACACACACACACACACACACACACACACACACATACGAGGGTCGGGGTTTGTGGGGGGGGGGGGGGGAGGATTATTATACACACACTGATTAAGGAGGTATTTCACTTTTGTTACATTTTGTTACATTTCTTCATCTGGTCCTGTTTCCTGGCATACTTTGGAGGAGGAATCATGGCACTCCAATGTAACAAAAGTGAATTACCCCCTTAAGGACATTGAAAAACCTCATATGAAAATAAAATAATAAACAAAAAATAAATAAAAATAACATGTAATTTTAGCAGTGAATTCCAATCCACTACAAAAAAAAAAAAAAAAAAAAAAAAACTTGGAAGGACGGATAAAACTTCAGTCTGACCCAAGGACGAAGGAATCAACACTCCTTATGTGAACCTTCCTCCAACCCCCAACCTCTGGCTTACTTACCTGTGGTTGTCGTGCGAGGTGTTGGGCAGCTCGGCCTTTGGGGAGGCTACCAGGGTGTGTGTGAGGGGGGGCGTGAGTCCTGGGTGGGGGTGCATCAGACCACTGGGGGAAAACCTGTACAAGCAAAACCACACCCCACATCAGTACAAATAACACATCTTTCTACATCATTATTATTATTTAGTGTAATTTAAAACATCTACATCATTATTATTATTTAGTGTAATTTAAAACATCTACATCATTATTATTATTTAGTGTAAAATAACACATCTTTCAACGTCATTATTATTATTTAGTGTAATTTAAAACGTCTTCAACATGATTATTATTATTTAGTGTAAAATAAAACATCTACATTATTATTATTTAGTGTAATTTAAAACGTCTTCTACATCATTATTATTTAGTGTAATTTAAAACGTCTTCTACATCATTAGTTGTTATCATCTAAAATACGTACTACACGAAAAGTTTAAGTGAAGTATAAAACATCTTCTTCGTCATTATTATTATTATTATCATCTAGAAAATCTGTAGCCGAGCACACACATTAGTATTATTAACATCTTCAACAACATCATCATTATTACCCTGAATCTATTGCAAACCACAATCATTAGGCCAAGTATTATATATAACCTTTTCCACCTAATTATTACCTTTTTTCAGAAGTATTATTATCACATGGTATATATATTTATGACTCACGGTATGTTTATTTTCAATGCATTAGAATATTTGGTAACTAAAGCTAATGTATCCACGTCTTCCTCGGTGTGTATGTGTGTGTGTATGTGTGTGTGTGTGTGTGTGTACTTTGCTATCTAAATATGCCTGTGTGTGCCAATGCATGTATGTATGTATGTAAGACGTGTGCCCCTGTGCATAATGCCGTGTGTGTGTGTGTGTGTGTGTGTGTGTGTGTGTGTGTGTGTGTGTGTGTGTGTGTGTGTGTGTGTGTGTGTGTGTGTGTGTGTGTGTGTGTGTGTGTGTGTGTGTGTGTGTGTGTGTGTGTGTGTGTGTGTGTGTGTGTGTGTGTGTGTGTGTGTGTGTGTACTTTGCTATCTAAATACGCCTGTGTGTGCCAATGTATGTATATGTATGTATGTAAGACGTGTAATGTAATGACGTGTGTGTGTTTACGTATTCAGCACGTGTGACATATGAGGCCGACCATCCAATCCATCAATCAGACCATGGCTTCGAAGGCCCTGTCTGCATGCACCACCACCACCAACCCCAACACGTGTACAAGCAACGAAGCAAGCAAGTAGAGAGCACGTGACGTCACCAAGCACTCGGATATGGTCCTGGCCTAACAACACACCCACGTAAGGACCATATAAATAGTTAGATCTCTCTCTCTCTCTCTCTCTCTCTCTCTCTCTCTCTCTCTCTCCACTGTGATGTGGAGACCACCCTGCCATTGCTACACTATCTCCTTGACTGTCCTGCCACTGATAGTATAAGACAGGGTCAGCCTGTGTTACCTCACCATACTGCTCCTGAGGCACCAGTCGTAGCATCTCACCTCATTTCTAAGACACCAACAGCTACACTGGTGGTGGCGGTGGTCACTACCTATCCGCCACCAAGGTAATAGGCACCTCAGAGTAGCCTCACTGGTGAGCCGCCTAAGGCAAAGGCTCACTCCAACCCCCCCCCCCCCTTATTTCTGGGGGTGTTGGTAAACCAAACAACAACAACAACTCTCTCTCTCTCTCTCTCTCTCTCTCTCTCTCTCTCTCTCTCTCTCTCTCTCTCTCTCTCTCTCTCTCTCTCTCTCTCTCTCTCTCTCTCTCTCCGTAGTATGTAAGAGAAAGTCATGGTGGTGGTGATAACGATGACCGGTACGGTACGATATCTAGATGTTAATTTCAAGGGGGCCATCGCATACCGGAATATCTATCTTACTTGGCAACAATGCACCGATTGCCTCACGAGATTTTAGCTTCTGCAGTAAACGCATTAATTGTTTTTTCGGAAATATAATATACCTAGACCAAGTATATAATAATAAAAAAAAAAAGTATTCGCTTGCAACACTAAGTAATAATCCACAACTTTTACACGCCAATGAAATAAGTTCAAGCATATTTCTTTTAAGGCTTACTATCAGCTGGAAAAAAAAAAGTGCAATCACATCTGGTTAGTTAAAAAGATGAAGATATTTTAGTCAGTGAGACTCTAGACTTTGTTACATAAAGACCCGTATTTTATTTTTTTTATGATGTTTACACTAAGCACGTATTTTGTCTCCTGTCTTGTTTACTATCCTAGACTTTCGATCATGGCCACAATTATTGACATTTTTGGAGATAATGATTCCTCCAAGTTATTCCCAGCAACAGGACACCATTATTATTTTTGTTATTCTGGTCCTGTTTCCTGGCATACTTTGGAGGAATCAAGGCACTCAAATGTATGTACCAAAAGTATACTCTCCCCTTAAGTTATTGTGCATACATAATATACGTATACTATGGTCTTATGTTGGCCTGTATTGTGCATGTGTGTGTGTTATTAGTTAGGAAAACATGGCTTGAGAGGTGTTAGTGAGACAGGTGTGAAGAGATAGGCAGAGGTAAGAGTGAGGAGGTGTACATTATGACAGGTGTGGGGTGTGAAGGAGGTGTGAAGGGTTGAAGCAAGTATTAGGAAGGTGTGGGGCTGGTAAAAAGTGTGAGGTGTGAGTGAGACAGGTGTGAAGAGCTATAGGCAGAGGTAAGTGAGGAGGAGTACAGTATGACAGGTGTGAAGGGTTGTTGGAGGTGTAAGGAAGGTGTGGGGCTGGTGTCAAGGTAAGAAGTGTGAGGTGTAAGGAAGGAGTAAGACAGATGAGAGGTGTAAGAATAAGTGAGGTAAATAAATTATATATACACTAAAAGACAGAATATGAATCGAGTACAACCACAATATTCATCTGGTGGTACTTGGCAACTTTTCACACGTAAATATAAACATCAATAACAAACCACAGTACTGTACACATAAACATACACATGCAGCATTCAAAGACCATTAAAAGTGCAAATAAGTGCAAAAATTAACATGCTCCAATACTCTACAATGTGTGTGTGTGTGTGTGTGTGTGTGTGTGTGTGTGTGTGTGTGTGTGTGTGTGTGTGTGTGTGTGTGTGTGTGTGTGTGTGTGTGTGTGTACTAAACAAGATTCTGGCACCTTTGTTAGGTATGTGATGACGGTGATGTGGCGCATATCAATGAAAACAGTACGTGTGTGTGTGTGTGTGTGTGTGTGTGTGTGTGTGTGTGATGATAAGTTAGAGTGGTGGAGGTGTTGTTGTTGCTGTTGTGTTGGTGATGGTGGCGGTGACTATGAGTGGTGATTTTTGTAGTGGTTGTTTTTGTTGTTGTGGTTGTAGTGGTGGGGGTGAGGGTTGTGGTGGTGAGTGGGAGTTGTTGTGGTGGTGAGTGGGAAATGATATAGCCGTGATGGTAGTGGTGGTGGTGAATATGGTCTTAGTGGTGACAGTGGTTGTGTTGGTGATAGTGATGAACGAAGAATGATGAATGGTGATGATCAAACAAACACAAAGTAGCAAAGGTGAGATATAAAATTAATGTATGATAAAAGAAGTAGTAATATTTTGCGATGCCAGAGATGAACGGTGATAGCAGAGATTATGACGATGATTTTTATGAGTTATGATACTGGTTCTCGTTAATGATAAGACTATGGGGTCCTAACGAAGAGGCTCTCAAAGGGTTAATTAATATTTGTTATGACGTCAGCGATGTACAGGTTGATGTCAAAAGTAAATATTAATTAAGATGCAAATGATGAATTACAGATGACACTCTAGCTATGAATGACAATGTGACACTAACTATGAATGACAAGGTGACACTAACTATGAATGACAAGGTGACACTAACTATGAATGACAAGGTGACACTAACTATGAATGACAAGGTGACACTGGCTATGAATGACAAGGTGACACTAACGATGAATGACAAGGTGACACTAACTATGAATGACAAGGTGACACTAGCTATGAATGACAATGTGACCACTAACTATGAATGACAAGGTGACACTAACTATGAATGACAAGGTGACACTAGCTATGATGACAAGGTGACACTGGCTATGAATGACAAGGTGAAGGAAGGGCGAACGATGAAAAGTTTACTATGACGACGCGAACAATGTAATAATCCTGACGCAAGCAACGCCAATTAATTGTTACCGATGAATGAGAGGATGAATTAAGGGAGGGGATGAGTTAGTGATGATGACAGTATAAGTGATGGTGATTCTAGTATTGTATATTAATATAACGCCAGAACGCTCATTATTATTATTACTCTAGCGGCGGTGATAGTAGAAGTAGGTGGTAGTAGTGGTAGTGGCAGAGGTAGAAGTGGTGGTGGTGGCTGGTAGTAGTAGTAGTAGTAGTAGTGGTGGTGTGGTTGGTGATAGTAGTGGTTGTGGTGATGGTGGCGGTAGAAGTGAAGTAGTAGTAGTAGTAGTAAAGGTAGTGGTAGTTGTAGTGGTAGTGGTGGTGGTGCATGTGTTCACTACCTGGTAGTGTGGCAGTGGAGAGGGAGAGGTGGAGAGGAGGGGTAGGTGGCGGGCAGCGGTGAACAGGAGGTAAGCGGGTACATGCGGGCTGTGGGCCTGCGGAGAGAAACAAGTCACAACCGCCCACGTCAACACCTTACTGTAACACCACCCACGTCAACCATCACTTTACTGTAACACAACCCACGTCAACCAACACCTTACTGTAACACCACCCACGTCAACCAACACCCTTACTGTAACACCACCCACGTCAACCAACACCTTACTGTAACAACCACCCACGTCAACCATCACCTTACTGTAACACCACCCACGTCAACCATCACCTTACTGTAACACCACCCACGTCAACCAACACCTTACTGTAACACCACCCCCGTCAACCAACACCTTACTGTAACACCACCCACGTCAACCAACACCCACGTCAACCAACACCCTACTGTAACACCACCCACGTCAACCAACACCTTACTGTAACACCACCCCACGTCAACCAACACCTAACACCACCCTCGTCAACACCTTAATACTGTAACACCGGCCCACTAGCCGCCCACTCCACCCTCTCACCCACGAGGGGCACGATACGCGACTAGGGGAAATAGGGACACGGGAGGGTAGACAAGAAGGGAGGACGCAGGGAAAATTGGAAGTGAGGGGCAAGGGAAATTGGGGAACAGGGGAGGGGGCATGGAAATTGGGGTACTGAAGTTAAAACCAGGGGAATGGTATCAAATCTAGGGATGTGGTATCAAAAACAGGGGAAGGGGATATTAAAAACAGGGGAATGGGGTATTAGAAACAGGGGAAGGGGGATAAACCAGGGGAAGGTGTATAAAAAACAGGGAATGGGGTATTAGAAACAGGGGAAGGGGATAAAACAGGGGAAGGTGTATAAAAATAGGGGAAGGGTGTATTAAAATCAGGGAAAGGGGTATTAAAAACAGGAAATAGGGTATTAAAAACAGGAAATGGGGTATTAAAAACAGGAAAAGAGGGGTATTAAAAACAGGAAATGGGGTATTAAAAACAGGGAAAGGGGTATTAGAAAACAGGGAAAGGGGTATTAAAAACAGGGGAAGAGGTATTAAAAACAGGGGAAAGGGGATAAATCAGGGGAAAGGGGTATATAAAAGGGGAGAAAAGTGAAGGAAGGAGGAAGGGGGGAGAGAAGGAAAGAAATGAAGAAAGGGGTAGATTAAAAGGAAGGAAGGAAGGGGAGATGAGAGGGGAAGATAGGAATGAATGAAGGAAGGAAGGAAGGGGGGAGGAGAGGAAGGAAAGAAATGAAGAAAGGGGGGATGATAGAATGAAG
>JAWQEG010005803.1:42500-52500 GCA_033782935.1 Petrolisthes cinctipes | reverse complement strand
ACCAATTTACAGTCAATATACAGACCAATTTACAGTCAATAATGTAGACCAATTTACAGTCAATATATGGACCAATTTACAGTCAATATATGGACCAATTTACAGTCAATATATGGACCAATTTACAGTCAATATACAGACCAATTTACAGTCAATATATGGACCAATTTACAGTCAATACTTGGACCAATTTACAGTCAATATATGGACCAATTTACAGTCAATATACAGACCAATTTACAGTCAATATACAGACCAATTTACAGTCTAATATATAGACCAATTTACAGTCAATATATGGACCAATTTACAGTCAAATATATAGACCAATTTACAGTCAATATACAGACCAATTTACAGTCAATAATGTAGACCAATTTACAGTCAATATATGGACCAATTTACAGTCAATATATGGACCAATTTACAGTCAATATATGGACCAATTTACAGTCAATATACAGACCAATTTACAGTCAATATACAGACCAATTTACAGTCTAATATATAGACCAATTTACAGTCAATATATGGACCAATTTACAGTCAAATATATAGACCAATTTACAGTCAATATATGGACCAAATTACAGTCAATATATGGACCAATTTACAGTCAATATATGGACCAATTTACAGTCAATATATGGACCAATTTACAGTCAATATACAGACCAATTTACAGTCAATACTTGGACCAAATTACAGTCAATATATGAACCAATTTACAATCAATACATGGACCAATTTACAATCAATTTATGGACCAATTTACAGTCAATACATGGACCAATTTACAGTCAATAACATAATCAGTTTAATAATAATGTTACTTAATATATTTTGTGTGTGTGATGATATATACAATAGTGTCAAAATTGAGATCAGTATATTTATAAGTTAGTGATGGTGATACAAATTTACCAACATAGATTAATAACAGAAGTGACACGATCGATGCATTGTTTTGTCAGGTTAATTTTGGGACCAATTATGTATGTATGTATGTACAGCCACAATCAAATATCCACCGACATTTTCCTTCCATCGTACAAATAAATCAGTATCATATCAAAATATAATCATACAACAACACCTTATGTCAACTCAACCCCCTCAATTATTATTATTATGAGGTGCTGCAAAATCATACGTGTTGTTCTTTATTTACCAAGATATTTACTACGATGGAAGGAAAGTGTTGGTGGATATTTGATTGTGGCTGTACAATCACAATCAAATATCCACCAACACTTTCCTTCCATCGTAGTTAATATCTTAATAATAAAAAAACATCTCATATATGATTTTGTAGCAACTCATAATAATAATAATAATTGAGGGGATTGAGTTGACATAAGGTGTTGATATTGCAGCATCTCATAATAATAATAATAATTGAGGGGGTTGAGTTGACGTAAGGTGTTGTTGTATGATTATATTTTGATATGATACTGATTTATTTGCACGATGGAAGGAAAGTGTTGGTGGATATTTGATTGTGGCTGTATGTATGTATGTATGTAATTGTGTATGAGACCTGCTGGAGGCTTCTGATTCCTCCTGACTATGCCACGAAACAAGCTCCTTGGATTAATGAAGGTGTGTGTGTGTGTGTGTGTGTGTCGTGGCAGTGTGTGAAAGCCTCGCTAACCTCCAATTTTCTAACTACATCACATGGCTCCTTTGAAAAACTAGATAAATAAATAAATAAATAAATATATAATTCTATGAAAAAAAATTAAGCGGTAGTTGAAAGTGGTCGGTGATGATTAATGTTACTATGAGAATATATTTTTTTTAACCAATAGGCCAGGACCAACACATAGGCTAGTTCTAAATAGGGTTAAGGGGGTGTGGAAGTAGGGGGACAGACTTGGGGGGTGGGTGGGTTTGGGGGGTGCGGGAATAGGGGTACAGGCTTGGGGGGAGCGGGAATAGGGGGACAGGCTTGGGGTGGGTTGGGGGGTGCGGGAATAGGGGTACAGAGGTGGGGGGGGGGGTTTGGGGGGTGCTGGAATAGGGGGACAGGCTTGGGGTGGGTAGAAAGCCTGTCCCCTATTCCCGCACCCCCCTAACCCCCCCACCCCAAGCCTGTCCCCCTATTCCCGCACTCCCCCCCAGTCCCACCCCAGTTCCTCCCCCCCAAGCCTGTCCCCCTACTCCCGCACCCCCCCCCAGTCCCACCCACCCCAAGCCTGTCCCCCTACTCCGGCACCCCCTTAAAATCTTCCCCAATATTACAGAAAACTTCACTGTAAGTTTGGTAATGATTTCTGGTATATGATTATTATGGTCTAGGAAGAGTTAGGTTCACATATTATCCAAAATCAGGGTCACAAGAACTGAGGATGACCACCTGGATAAAAACCTTTCCAAAATCAGGGGCAAGAAATATGTCTGAAAATTTTGAAGACTCGTAAAAGATAATGTGTGTATCACTCATTATCTGTCATTCACTTCACCCCCTTCACCACACCCCCACCCTTTATCCCCCCAACAAAACCCCACTACACTTCACCCCCTCCACCCCACCCCCATCACCCCCCAACAAAACCCCACTACACTTCACCCCCTCCACCCCACTCCCATCACCCCCCCAACAAAACCCCACTACACTTCACCCCCATCACCCCCCCAACAAAACCACACTACACTTCACCCCCTCCACCACACCCCCATCACCCCCCCCAACCTAACACCACTTCACTTCACCCCCTCCAACACACCCCCACCCTCCCCTTTATCCCCACCCAACCCCAACCTAACCCCACCTGTACAGCCACAATCAAATATTCACCAACACTTTCCTTCCATCGTGCAAATAAATCAGTATCATATCAAAATATAATCATACAACAACAACACCTTATGTCAACTCAACCCCCTCAATTATTATTATTATTATGAGATGCTGCAATATCAACACCTTACGTCAACT
This sequence comes from Petrolisthes cinctipes, assembly GCA_033782935.1. Classification (NCBI taxonomy): domain Eukaryota; kingdom Metazoa; phylum Arthropoda; class Malacostraca; order Decapoda; family Porcellanidae; genus Petrolisthes; species Petrolisthes cinctipes. Next base: position 49,559 of record JAWQEG010005803.1, on the reverse strand, counting down.
CAACCCCCTCAATTATTATTATGAGGTGCTGCAATATTAACACCTTATGTCAACTCAACCCCCTCAATTATTATTATGAGGTGCTGCAATATCAACACCTTACGTCAACTCAACCCCCTCAATTATTACTATGAGATGCTGCAATATCAACACCTTACGTCAACTCAACCCCCTCAATTATTACTATGAGGTGCTGCAATATCAACACCTTACGTCAACTCAATCCCCCTCAATTATTACTATGAGGTGCTGCAATATCAACACCTTATGTCAACTCAACCTCCTCAATTATTATTATGAGGTGCTGCAAAATCATACACGTGTTGTTCTTTATTACCAAGATATTTACTACGATGGAAGGAAAGTGTTGGTGGATATTTGATTGTGGCTGTACATGTAGTTCCTATAACTACGTCAGCACTTACCAGTCAGTCTACGTCAGCATTGAGATGAAGGTGTGTGTGTGTGTGTGTGTGTGTGTGTGTGTGTGTGTGTGTGTGTGTTCGCTGACTCAACACATATATGCCTAGATATAAACACACCTGTGGTCTGGGCGGTACCATAACACACACACACACATACACTCTTACATACACACACACACACACACACACACACACACACACACACACACACACACAGAGTGGGGGCAGAGTGGACGAGTGTGTGTGTGTATGTATTTGTGTATGTACAGTACTGTACAGTGTGTGTATGTCAAAGTGTTGGAGGCAGAGTGGACGAGTGTGTGTATGTGTATGTATATATGTCAGACAGAGTGTATGAATAACAAAGTATGTATTTGTGTATGTATATGTGTGTTGGGGGCAGATTGGACGAGTGTGTGTATGTGTGTATGTACTGTATATATATAATATCAAACAGAGTATATAAATAACAAGGTGTGTGTGTGTGTATCTGTGTATGTATATGTGTATGTCAGGCAGCATGGACGAATGTGACTATGTATTTATGTATGTATATGTGTGTTGGGGGCAGAGTGTATGAATGTATGTGTGTGTGTGTGTGTATGTACATATGTATTGTATATATATAATATCAGACAGAATGTATAAATAATAGTGTGTGTATTTGATCAGTAAGGTGAGGCAGGAGACGAGTGTGTGTATGTATTTGTGTATATAATATCAGACAGAGTGTATAAATAAGAGTGTGTGTATTTGATCAGTAAGGTGAGGCAGGAGTGGACAAGTTGCCATACACGTGTAAAACCCACCATCTCCCTTCTTCAGGTTATTTATCACAAGGTCACCTGTCTCTAGTACCTGTTGGGGGAGGAAGTAGAATATATTACATTATTATTATTATTATTATTATTATTATTAGGTTTATTATTATTATTATTATTATTATTATTATTATTATTAGTAGTAGTAGTAGTAGTATGTTTATTATTATTATTATTATTATTATTATTAGTAGTAGTAGTAGTAGTAGTAGTAGTATGTTTATTATTATTATTATTATTATTATTAGTAGTAGTAGTAGTAGTAGTAGTAGTAGTAGTATGTTTATTATTATTATTATTATTATTATTATTATTATTAGTAGTAGTAGTAGTAGTAGTAGTAGTAGTAGTAGTAGTATGTTTATTATTATTATTATTATTGTTATTATTATTATTATTATTATGTTTATTATTATTATGTTTATTATGATTATATTTATTATTATTAGTAGTAGTAGTATGTTTATTATTATTATTATTATTATTATTATTATTATTATTATTATTATTATTTGGACTCGTATAATATGCATATAAATAAAACACTGCTGCCGGAATATAAAAAGGGATCATATATTTTTATTGGTGATGTTATTGTTGTTGTTGTTGTTGTTGTAATGTTGGTATAGTGAGGTTGTAGTGTTGGTATTGTGTTGGTGTAGTGAGATTCATTAATTACCTGGTATTTATGGTGTGTGTGTAAGTATAGTGTTGGTATAGTGAGGTGTAATGTTGGTATAGTGAGGTGGTAGTGTGGTATAGTGAGGTTGTAGTGTTGGTATAGTGAGATTAATTATTTACCTGTTATTTATGGTGTGTATGTGGTGTTGTAATATTGGTATAGTGAGGTGTAGTGAGGTAATGTTGGTATAGTGAGGTGTAGTGAGGTGGTGTAGTGAGATTCATTAATTACCTGATATTTATGGTGTGTATGTGGTGTTGTAATATTGGTATAGTGAGGTGTGGACCAGGTGAGAGCAGTAAGTGATGAATGGTGAGCCAGACGACAGGGCAGCACCACACTGGACCCCTTCACTCCCTGTGCTCGGTGTGCCCACAGGGATATACGTGGGATGAAGGCCATTAGTTGTCCACCCAAACCACAACTCCGACGTCTACTTACAACACTACTACTATCTTCGTCTGTACCAATACCAAGGTGGGGAAGGAGGACATTAGGGTTTGGTGAAGATTAACACCAATAACAACAATTACATTAACAACAATAACATTTACATCAACAACAACATTTACAACTACAGCAACGGTGCCCAGGGTGGGTGAGTTTATTCTCTGTGAATATTAGTCATCCTCCACAGGGCTAGAATAAAAATTGTTGTAGGATCTGGTCACTTTCTAGTGGATTTGACGAGATCTGCCCACATGGATTAAAAATCCACGTGAGGTGTACTGCAACTGGAGGCATTTTTTTTTTCCACTGCTGTGTGGACCGCCAGCACACGGGGGTGTATTATTCCTTTGTATACAGCAGTGTAAACTCCCTCCCCCTTATGGTCCCTTCAGGACTGGTCTCATGGAAGGTGTGGCAACACTTGTAGCTCTTGTGGTAACATGGACTTGGGCCCACAACACAGTTCAACACTGGCTGTGTGATCAAAGACCTTCCCCCCCCAATGAGGCCCCCAGACTCCCTGGTTCAGTAAGCTCTGGTACCATTACCCTGGGATGTGTTTCAGTAGTCCAGGCATATAGGGACATGCAGCCCCTCCTTTATTTTAATTTGTTTTTTCACTGCGACCAGAGTGTACCAGGGGTCTGTGGGGCAGGAGGCCATTCTGCCCCGGGAGAACATCAACAACAACAACTGCAGCAACGATTACAGCAGCAACAACAATAACAAAACAATATTTATATCAACAACAATATTTACGACTTCAGCAACAACTACAACAACAACATTTACAACTGCAACAACAGTATCAACAACAATATTTACGACTGCAGCAACTAAAATAACAATAACAACAACAATTACAAAAACAACTAACTTACTACAACAACAACAACATTATTTTAGAATGTGGATTTACAGTGATTATTGGACCCTGTGTGTGATGTAGTCAGAATATTCGAGATAAACAAGTCCTTCAAACATTGCCACGAAACACACACACACACACACAGTCTCTCTCATTCTCTCTTTCTCTCTCTCTACACACACACACACACACAGTCTCCCTCATTCTCTCTCTCTACAAACACACACACACACACACACAGTCTCTCTCTCTACTCACACACACACACACACACACTCTCTCTCTAGACTCTCTCTCTCTCTGTCTACACACACACACTCTCTCTCTCTCTCTCTGTCTACACACACAGTCTCTCTCTCTCTCTTTCTCTCTCTATCTCTCTCTCTCACACACACACACCTATAGGGAAGGAGTTTGTTTGTTTGTTTCGTGGCATGGTCAGAAGGAAGGAATCAGAAGCCTCCAATATTCATACACGATCACAGGGTCCTTAAGGGGGAAATTTTGTGTTGGTAAATCATGAGCAACTGAATCCTCCAAACTATTCCAAGCAACAAAACACCATTAGTTTTGCACTTCTGGTCCTGTTTTCTGGCATACTTTGGAGGAATCAAGGCACTCCAATGTACAGCCACAATCAAATATCCACCGACACTTTCCTTCCATCGTAGTAAATATCTTGGTAATAAAGAACAACACGTGTATGATTTTGCAGCACCTCATAATAATAATAATAATTGAGGGGGTTGAGTTGACGTAAGGTGTTGTTGTATGATTATATTTTGATATGATACTGATTTATTGGCACGATGGAAGGAAAGTGTCGGTGGTTATTTGATTGTGGCTGTACCAAAAAAAGAATTACACCCTTAATTTAATAAAGGTTTTTTTATATGATTATAGTTTGATATAATACTAATTTAATTGCACGATTTAAGGAAAGTGTTGGTGGTTATTTGATTGACGTGGCTGTACCAATAAAAAATTACCCCATTAATTAAGTAAAGGTACAGTACCGGCAAATGAAACGGTGAAATGTCTGGTGTACCGTCCTGCTCCTCCTCCAGGGATGTCCACGTCCAGACGGTACTCACCCTGGTGGTACAGACATCAACAACAAAATTATAAGATACGGTACAGCATTGTTACCAACTGTGTACTGGCTTCACCCCTGCTTAGGTTAGGTTAGGTTAGGGTTAATTTAGGTTAGGTTAGGTTATCGTTAAATTAGGTTAAGGTTAAATTTGGTTAGGTTAGGTTTTGGTTATGTTATGTTAGGTTCTTATTATCTCATGTTATGTTAGGTTAAGTTAGATTAGGTTAGGTTAGGTTATCGTTAAATTAGGGTAGGTTAGGTTAGGGTTAAATTAGATTAGGTTAGGTTAAGTTAGGGTATCGTTAAATTAGGTTAGGTTAGGTTAGATTAGGTTAGGGTTAAATTAGGTTAGGGTATCATTAAATTAGGTTAGGTTAGGTTAGGGTATCGTTAAATTAGGTTAGGTTAGGGTTAAATTAGGTTAGGTTAGGTTACGGTTAAATTAGATTAGGTTAGGTTCGTGTTAAATTAGGTTAAGTTAGGTTAGGTTAGGGTTAATTTAGGTTAGATTAGGGTTAAATTAGGTTAGGTAACAGTTAAATTAGGTTAGGTTACAGTTAAACTATGTTAGGTTAGGTTTTGGTTATGTTATGTAATGCTATGTTAGGTTAGGTTAATGTTAAATTAGATTAGGTTTGGTTAGGGTAAGGGTTAGGTTAGGTTAGATATGACTTTAAAACTAGCATATGGTAAACTGAGACTTTTTTCAATGGATATGCTATGGTTCAGTTAGGTTAGGTTTGGTTAGGTTAGGTTTGGTTACTTATGGTTAGGTTAGGTTTTGTTTTGTTTTGTTTTGTTAATTAGGTTAGGTTAGGTTAGGTTAGGTTAGGTTTGGTTTGGTTAGGTTAGGTTAGGTTAGGGTAGGTTAGGTTTTGTTAGGTTAGGCTAGGTTAGGTTAATTAGTTTAGGTTAGGTTTGGTTAATTAGGTTAGGTTAGGTTAGGTTAGGTTAGGTTGAGTTTGGTTAGGTTAGGTTAGGTTTGGTTAGGTTAATTAGATTAGGTTAGGTTAGGTTAGGGTTAGGTTAGGTTAGGTTTGGTTAATTAGGTTAGGTTAGGTTAGGTTAATTAGGTTAGGTTTGGTTTGATTAGGTTAGGTTAGGTTTGGTTAATTAGGTTAGGTTAGGTTTGGTTAGGTTAGGTTAGGTTTGGTTAGGCTAGGTTCGGTTTGGTTTGGTTAGGTTGGGTTTGGTTAAGTTGGGTTTGGTTAGGGTCTATTTATTACACTTGGAAAACTGAGCTGGAAAAGGCAATGAGAATATTAGTTGTATCGTTATGTCTGTTATCTGGCATAGTTTGGAGGAATCAGAGACCTTCAATTTATTTCACCAACTTAAGGACCCTGTGATCGTGTATGAAAACTGGAGGCTACTGATTCCTCCTGACCATGCCACGAAACAAATTTATTCCCTATAGGTGTATGTGTGTGTGTTTCGTGGCAATATTTGAAGGACTCATTTATCTCCAATTTTCTAACTACATCACACATAGGGTCCCTTAATTGAAGCAGTATAGTACAGTCCTGGTCAAAAGTCCTGCAACCTGGTGAATAAAAGTGAGCCATTTGAGTGAATCTTATGAACCAATATTGCACACACCAACAGCTATCGTTTCGGATCATTTTTCGAAGTCATCTCCTTGGAAGGTGTATGTTGCAGGACTTTTGACCATGACTGTACCACCCACCAATTAATTAACCAATCCCACACACACACACACACGTACAGTTGGACACATGAATGGGTGGTACAGCCCAGGTGAAAGATACTTGTCCCATTAGAATAACCAGTGTCTATTATCAGGTAGTTGCTTTTTATTACCATCCTCAATACTGACTTCTGCCCCTGATGTCTCCTATTTGGCACTAAGGAACTTGATATTGGCAGAAATTGACCATCTCTCACTTGGGCTGTACCACCCATTCATGTGTCCAAATGTACAGTACAGTTGGGGAATAATGTATGTGAACACTTTTGGCGGCTTCTGGCAACATCCCCAAAAGTAAACAACACATCAATGAGAGAAAGTATTTATGAATAGTTGAAGGATAACTTTTTTTATTTTTTCACTGTCTGTGGTTGGTCGATGTCACCCAAAATCAAGTTATCGGTATGTAGTAATGAATAAATTTTGTCTATTACTAACGTGTTGATCACTGACATTGTTACCAGAAGCCGTCTACGGTGTCCAGATACTTTGTTCCCCAACTGTACAATAATTAATAAATAAATAAGCAATCGTTAGGTAATGATTTTTTTTTTTTTTCTCTCACCAGATGTCTTGAAGAAACACAATCCAAATACACCAATGATATCAAGTGTAGACGACCAGAAGAATTGTTGTTGTTGTTGTTGTTGTTGTGGTTGTTATTGTTGTTGTTGTTGTTGTTATTGTTGTTGTTATTGTTGTTATTGTTGTTATGGTTGCTGTTGTTGTTGTTGTGGTTGTTATGGTTGTTGTTGTTGTTATTGTTGTTATTGTTGTTGTTGTTGTTGTTGTTTACGCTCCTTCCATCACCACCAACACCAGATGATTTGTTGTTGTTATTGTTGTTGTTGTTGTTGTTTACGCTCCTTCCAGCACCACCACCACCCTGTCCTCAGAGTACAGTACAGATAAATATTGTGTAATTGTGAGAAACTTTTAGGATTATGCCAAACTCCTCTTTAATTAAGGAACCCTATGTGTGTGTGATGTAGTCAGAAAAAAAATTGGA
>JAWQEG010005803.1:2500-37500 GCA_033782935.1 Petrolisthes cinctipes | reverse complement strand
TGGTTCTTATCTTAATTAAAGGGGGGAAGTTTTGTGTTTGGTAAATCTGGAGTAAATCTGAAGCAACTGAATCCTCCAAACTATTACAAGCAACAAACCACTATTATTTATTGAGAGAGAGAGAGAGAGAGAGAGAGAGAGAGAGAGAGAGAGAGAGAGAGAGAGAATCAGGAGCAATTCTGAATCCTCCACACTATTACAAGCAACAAACCACTATTATTTATTTTTGCTCTTCTGGTTCTGTTTCCTAGCATACTTTGGAGGAATCAAGGCACTCCAATGTACCAAAAACGAGTTAATTAAGGTGGTAATTATTTTTTGGTACATTGGAGTGCCTTGTTGATTCCTCCAAAGTATGCCAGGAAACAGAACCAGAAGAGCGTAAATAATGGTGTTCTGTTGTTGCTTGGAATAGCTTGGAGGATTCAGTTGATCCATATTTACCAACACAAAACTTCCCCCTTAAGGACCCTGTGATCATGTACAAGAATTGGAGACTTCTGATTCCACCTGACCATGCCACGAAACAAGCTTCTTCCATATAGTTGGTGTTTCGTGGCAATATTTGAAGGACTCTTTTATCTCCAATTTTCTGACGACATCACACACAGGGTCCCTTAAGGTGGTAATTCTTTTTTGGTACATTGGAGTGCCTTGATTCCTCCAAAGTATGGTAGGAAACAGGGCCAGAAGAGTAAAAATAATGGTGTTCTGTTGCTTGGAATAGTTTGGAGGATTCAGTTGCTCCAGAATTACCAACACAAAACTTCCCCCTTAATTGCATGGGTATCTAGGAAGCTATACACTACAATTATTTAATCTATAAGTCACCAACAGAATCAACATATATCTATTACGATAAATATATATATAGAATAATATTATGATAACGAAGGACAAGTTAGAAATGTCATCACCATATTTTCATTTCACATGTCTCGTAATTTTCAAAACAATGAAACACTTGTTAAAAAAAAAAAAAAAAAAAAAAAAAAAAAGTATGTTGTTTCATAGGTCAGGCTGCTGTATTGTATCTCTGTATGTTTATTGGACTTTCTTGTCATCTTCTCCTCCCTCTCCACCACCACTAACACAAGCCACAACAGACCTAGTAGTTATAGTTTCACCTTTCTGTGTGTATGTCTGTCTCGACTCTCACCAAACATTACTCCAATTCCCAAAACCTTAAGGGGAGGATACAGTGTTTGTTGGTAAATTCGTAGCAAATCATTCCTCCAAACTATTCCAAGCAACAGGCCACCATTTGTTTTGTTCCTCTGATTCTGTTTCCTGGTATACTTTGGAGGAATCAAGGCACTCCAATGTACACTCGCAATCCAAAATATGTATCCAGGTCTTGTTGTTGAAGTTTCGAATCATTTGACATACTAGTGAACCAATTACGACACTTATCCTGTTTCATATTTGTATCCAGGTCTTGTTGAAGTTTCGAATCATTTGACATTACTAGTGAACCAATTACGACACTTATTCAGTTTCATATTTGCCTGAGCTCGCTTAATACTCGATCAGGCTATTCGAAGCAAGCCTGGATATATATTTTGGATTGTGAGTGTACCAAAAGTATACTCTTCCATTAAATACAAGTACAAATTACCGTATCTTTGAACCAGCATGCATTACTACCATCTCCATAACCTTTAAAAAAAAAAAACACACACACACACTTTACCTTATCTTTGAAGACCACAGGACAAAGCTTCGAGGTCTGATGTTGTTGTTGTTATAGACCAAGTGAGCCTTTCTGAGCAAGCATGTGGGTCTTATATACAGAGAGAGAGAGAGAGAGAGAGAGAGAGAGTGGGTAAAGGCTCCCAAGTTCCCAACATTGATTACATATTCCCAGAATCACTACAGCCCTCTCTCTCACACACACACCTTAATGTTCCCACTTTTAACAAGCCTCCTCAGACCTGCCAACCACCAGGATCATTAGTCATTCTCACTCTATATAATACAATGCCTCACAGGAGTTCATAGATGGCCCCTGCCTTGTGTCCATAACTGAGAAAATATTTTGTACACTATCTCCAAGTACAGCCACAATCAAATATCCACCCACACTTTCCTTCCATCTTGCAAATAAATCAGTATCATATCAAAATATAATCATACAACACCTTACGTCAACTCAACCCCCTCAATTATTATTACGAGGTGCTGCAATATTATACACGTGTTGTTCTTAATTACCAAGATATTTACTACGATGGAAGGCAAGTGTTGGTGGATGTTTGATTGTGGCTGTACCTACCTCTTCCCTTTCCAGGCTCAGATTTGACAGCTTACACTAATTAAATTAATGTTAGTAGGTTGTGGGTTTATCCTATTGACATTCAGCTATATGAATGCCTTATGTTCCCAACAGTCTTGTGTAAATTTTTCTACATTGCCCTATTTTCCATTCCAGTCCTGTGCAGTCCAGAGAGACCTTGTACAGCCACAATCAAATAACCACCAACACTTTCCTTCCATCGTAGTAAATATCTTGGTAATAAAGAACAACACGTGTATGATTTTGCAGCACCTCATAATAATAATTGAGGGGATTGAGTTGACGTAAGGTGTTGTATGATTATATTTTGATATGATACTGATTTAAATGCACGATGGAAGAAAAGTGTCGGTGGATATTTGATTGTGGCTGTACAATGAGGGAGAAGGAGACAAGAGTGAGGGACATGCAGCATCCAACAAGAAAAACAAAGGCCTGATTGATTGACCAGTTTTTCAGAGATGCTACAGCCAAGGTCCTAACCAAGTAAACGAAGGAAAGGAAGAACAGTCGAAGAACCAAAAGGGACCGACTGACTGACTTGTGATCGAAGAGGGTCAAGACTATCCATGAATTTCTTACAATGCTTCACTGAGGTTTATTTACTGGTGAACACGTGAGCCTTGACCCGAGAACCCCTGCATCATTCATCACAGGGACAAAGAGAGCCGTCACCACACAGGGATCACTAACTAGGGTGGTAGTGGGGCCATTAGTCTTACATTAAACACAGTAAGGCAATACACAGGAGCATGTAAACTTTATATATTCCCTTCCACCAGTTTTCAGTGCATTATAGACAAGATCCCACACTACCTTCATTTCACCGTCCCATCTTCCTCCAAAATAACTGAGCACCTCTCATCATAACTCATAAGTCTAATCAACCCACACATTCCCTTTACATCCGCACAACACATGGTTTCAGACCACTACACTACACTGGCTGGTGGCTGCTCGGCTAGACAGCTTGAGGAACTTCATCAACAACAAACACTCTTCTCACAGACCTCACACAAAGAATGTAGTTGATGCCATCCCCCGCCACAACTTCACTAACAAAATATAAAACACAAACTTGCATAACAACACAAAAAGTTGGCTAGCCAACTTCTTGGGAGGAAGAGTAGCCCATGTTACACTTGTTGGTCAGTCATCTAACATTAGAAGTTACACCAACGGTGTCCCCCAAGGTTCGGTTCTGTCACCCACTCTTTTCAATTTATACATGCATGACTTACCAACACCTCAGACACCACAAATACACATAGTTTCCTACGCAGACGACATAACACTCACATGTACACAAAAATGCAGATACAGCCACTCACATCCTCCAACAGTACCTCAACACACTTAATGCCAGGTTCACCACAAACTTAAGGCCTGGAGGCTGGTCACACGAGCTAATTTTCAGCTTGTCCCGAGCAAATTTCAGCAATAAGTTGCCGTGTCTTGTCGCACGGACTGAGGACGAAACGTGCCTTTCTTTAATTTAAAAACTTTGTTTATATACCTTCAGAACGGTCTTGATTGAAGTACCCTAATACATTACTAATTAATAATATACTAAAAACTATAATTATTAATATTCCTTTCAAAATATATCTTAAAATGAACAATTTCACCTCCTCATATAGTGAGGTCCTCTATAATTGATAACTGTGTTTAGCTACGGAGGTGAAGATTGTACTAACAACAGCTGCCACTCTTTAAAATCATATTAAAACAAAATAATTACCACAGTCGTCATGAAGCGTACTGAACAGCCTGAGCAATACAGTGGTAGTTACTGGCGAGCCTGGTGGCATTTTCTCAATGTCTGGCTGGCTACGTGCCCACACAGCTTACTGCTGGGCCAAAATCAGTGGTTGGAAGGAGAATAACGCTTGGGTTATAACGATAAAACCAACCATGGGATAATCTATGAAATAGTCTCATTCTCTTTCCCAGCTTATTTTACCATATAAGCATGTAACTTGACCTAACCTATCCCCACCTAAACTGGACCTGACCTGACCTAACCTAACCAAATCAAGCTCTGCTGGCATATACCCGTATAAAGTTCTCGAATATGCAGCCCGTCAAAAAGTAGCAATAAGTTGCCAAAAAAATTGCTCGTGTGACCAGGGCTTTAAAATAGCATCCACTAAGTCAACTGTCACCCTTCTCACCAACTGGAATGCTGAACACCACACCACAACATAAATAACACACCTATACTACACACCCAAAATACTTGGCATAACATACATCTTCATGTCATTCAAACAACATATAAACATAAAAAACAAATGCACACCAAGACTTAATGCCCTCGTATCACTTGCCAGCACAACATTTGGACACAACAAAGAAACCACAACCACAGTGTATGAAGAATATATCCGATTAGTGATGGATTATGCAAACCGTGCCTGGGCCTCAAACCTCACAACACCCTTCAGACCATACAGAATAGAGCCCGAAACACAATCACAGGCTGCACAGCTACCACACTTATAAACCACCTACACTATGAAACCTTTAATTCCTTCAGATCAAGGACCACTTTAATATGAGAGGCACACAAACACTTGCTGCAGCCTCCACAAACCCACACCATCCACTACACTACATGGCACAACACCCACACATGCCAAGGAACATCAAAACAACACCCAGTACACAAAACTATACACAAATACTATCATCTCTTACACCCTGCCCACCCCAAACCAATCTCCAGAAACACATCAATACTCAAATCACTCACCAATCCATCCAAACACTCAAAACAACACTCAGCTGTTAGTATGACCTCCTGACATACTCAAATCACTCATCAATCCATCCAAACACTAAAGAACAACACTCAGTTGCTTGCACAACCTCCTGACATCCACCCATATGAATCATCCCTTCCCCGTGAGGACAGAGTCCACCTGGCCAGGCTGTGATGTGGCCATCACCCGGCCCTTCTGACATATCAGAAGAAACTGGATGAAACCATTGTAGATGACTGTCCAGGATGCAACACAGCACCCCATTATGGAAGACTGCAATACACACAAGCACACTCACCAACAACACAACATACACTCTTTGGATGTCTGTCCAGGATGCAACACAGCATCCCATTCTATTAAACACATTATGGAAGACTGCTACACACAAGCACACTCACCAACAACACAACATACACTCTGAGGTCACTGTAGGAAAGCCCGGTTCAGGCCATGGCCTTCCTCAGAGTCTCATGATAAAACAAAATTTCTGTCGGCTCTCTCATATAATGGTGAACTTTGAGAATAATGTTGTGATGAATGAGTTACGTTTCTTCTATTTTATGACGAACAATGAACAACGGTTATAAGAAAACAATGAAATTCCATGACATTATTCTCAAGGTTCACCATTACACCAGAGACAGTAAAAGCAACAATGATTGTATACATCTAACCAAGGATAATGAAAGTGATTTGTATTTAAATATAAAACTTTTTTGGCAATTTGAGTGTTTTAGAGGCAACCAACTAACAACGAGGAGTAGAAAGCAGCGGCTGGGAACCTTATGGAACTTTACACCTTATTGAATGCTGCAACATCCACTGATTGCACAAAGTCCTCAAACTCCTGGATTTTTTCACTGAGGTCGTCAATGGAGACCTTAGCGTCCTCCACTGTGCACAGGATACTCAGCTTCATGATACCAAATGCTAGTGGGGCCAGCTTACCTGTGATGAGAGAGGAAGGAAAAAATGTCAATATTGTTGTACCACCATCATCATTGTCAATATCACATTTCCCTTCTTTTAGATCAGAGAGAGAGAGAGAGAAAAAAAAACCAGATGATATCAGACCACAAAAAGAGGGACGACTTTCTATGTTATTTCTTATGTAATTTGCAGATCTTCTCTTCTACACAATGAATAAATGACCATTTAAAAGAATATATGGACAAGTCAAGCTTTCTTCCAGAGAGAGAGAGAGACAGAGGACACAAAGATAATTGTTGTAAACTTACTTGCTCCCCAAACCAGTCCGTCCATACTGATGGTACGAACGGCATCTTCCATAGCCTTCATGTCTGTCTCATCATCCCAGGGTTTGCAGTCCAGGAGAACTTGTGACTTAGCAATGGGTCCTGGTTTGGCTGCCTTCTTGGCTGCATACGCTGCTAGTCTTTCTTCACGAACACGGTCTGCCTCGGCGTCCTGTTGGAAGTACAAAGCTTGTCTTAAGGGAGTGATTCTTTTTTGGTACATTGGAGTGCCTTGATTCCTCCAAAGTATGCCAGGAAACAGGACCAGATGAACAAAAATAATGGTGTTCTGTTGCTTGGAATAGTTTGGAAGAATCATTTGCTCCAGATTTACCAACAACCAATTCCTCCTTTAAACTTATATAGGTTTTAAAATAAACTTATTGGAAAGAGACAGAGAGTTAAGAACAATTTGGGTAGTCTACTGTATTGGGCCTGGGTCTTTATACGACTAGAAACAAAAGAACAAGCACTGAAAGAAATGTGCATTAACTACAACACAAGCATTACTGTATTTTCCTTCTCAAAGTGATTATGTTTAAGGTGTCTATTAACAAGATATATATATATTCTGAAATTAAAATACTGTATAAGCTTTATTTTCCTTCTACTTTAAGGTGTCTATGAACTTGATTAATTATATATATTCTGGAAATATATATACATAATCTGGAGTGATTGTTTAATGTATCTATTAACAATTTATATATTGTGGAATTACAACATATGATCATTATTTTATTTGTATCTATAAATGTCCTTACATCTTCACTGTCTGAGCCAAACAAGTCCACATCATCATCATCATCATCTGCTGCTGGTGGTGGGGCCGGGGCAGAGGCTTTGACTGGTGCTCCCTTCTGTCCTGGGAACTTGGACTTCTCACCCCCGAAGGAAGAAATGTGAGAGTACCAACGGAGGGCGTGTGAGAACTTGGCTGAGGGAGCTGAACCAAGGCCTTCATATATTGTTACATCAGCCTGGCTCGGAGCAAACCTGTACAGGACAAAAACATATATATATTAAATATTACCTCCATATAACATGATAAAATTTGGTATCTATTTACTATATTGCCGTTCTGTAGCAGTGTTGCCACATCTGTTTAGGTTGCGGTAGTTTGCCCAGGTTAGGTCCTGGTAGTATGCTGTGGTCTAGGTTAGATCAGGTTGGGTCAGGTAAGGTCAGGCTAATTCCCAAATTCCCCATTTGAATATGACCTACCGATATCTTGGAAATCGGATTGAAATGCCATAAATGAAAATAATCTTATAATGATATGGTAATGATGGTAGAAAAACCATTATAAAGAAGAGCAATATAGTAAATATTTACCTTAAACTTATTACAGTACTATCTTTTAACTCAGGCCCAGTAAATTCCTCAGTGTGTATGGTAACGAATAACACAAGCCTGGGAAAACATTTGGTGGTCTTCAATGAGTGTAAAATGAAGTGGATAATATATATAATGATTTATTAACTATATATATCCAGGGATTACAGTACAATGGGCCGTATGCAAGAACATTCATAGTGTATACGATGGCTCCATAGAAAAATAATTGGGCCGTAGTATCCACCATGAAAGTTCTTGCATACGGCCCAGTAAAAAAATCCCTCATATTACTGTTGTTATGAGTCCATATTATACCATCTGCCATGAATACTGAGCATAAATTAGTTCATATTGTACCTGTATAAAGCTGTACAGGTAGACATGCTTATAATAATATGTGTGTTTGTAACTTAGCCATAATTCCTGAGCATAAATTATTTCACATTGTACCTGCATAAAGCTGTACAGGTAGACATGCTAATAATATTACAGTAATAATTAAATATTTTTGGCAGCATTAGCAATCGAGGCAGTACAGAGAACCTACACAAGCAGAATTACAGAAGTCAACCACCTGAATTACTGGCAAAGGCTCCATCAGTTAGACCTATACTCTCTCCAAAGGAGACGAGAGATATACATTATAATTTACGGGTGGAAAATCCCAGAAGGAAAGGTCCCAAACGTAGGCCTAGTTGTAAACAAAAATCCAAGATAAGGACGCCTATGCTTTGTGAAGAGCACCCAAGCCTATAGGCTCTACCCAACACATGAAGACCATAGTCAACCACAGCTTCCAACACAATGGGACACCACTCTTCAATAGTATCCCTAAAAACCTGAGGGACCTAAAAGGTGATACTGTCCACACCTTCAAACACAAACTGGACTAATGGCTGGCTAGAGTTTCAGACCAGCCACCAACACCAGGCTACCTGGGAATGCCTGAAGGAGCTTAAGTTGTACTCCCTGCAGAGGAGACGAGAACACTACAGAATCATATATGTATAGAAGACCTTGGAGTGACTTGTGCCTAATGTGGGAGTGCAGTGTAATAACCATCCTAGAAAGGCAGGCTGTGTTATGTTAAAAGAATAGAGGCCAAACTACAGAAAACTCCAACAATCCTGCCAACTCCTTCACAATGAATGGAGCTCGTCTTTTTAATGGTGTCCCCAAGCCAATCAGAGAACTGAGAGGAATCTCAACAGATTCCTTTAAGTGTCAGTTGGACAAGTGGTTGGCTAAAACACCTGACGAGCCACCAACACCAGGATACACCAACGCTGCCAATAACTCCTTGGTGGAGTTGGGCAGCTTAAGGGAAAAGCCTGGTAGCAGCGGAGGTCCACCTTAGCTGTACCCTTGTAGGGTGAAATACAACAAAGTAAAGCAAAGTAAGTACCCAAGCTCCAACACCAGTCTCCCATCAAGAATCCAACACCCAGAGATGAGGAGAGGGTAACTGCCTGGAACATGTGGAGGTCCACCTTAGCTGCGTTCCTCCCAAACCAAATTTTAATTAAATACCGGTAAATAAAATTAAATAAATAAATAAAAACCCCTCTTTTTACACTGTTGTTATGGGTCCATATTATACCATTTATCATGAATCCTGAGCATAGATTAATTCATCCTGTACCTGTATAAAGCTGTACAGGTAGACATTCTAATAATAATAATAATAGAAAATATAAAACTCGTGGCAGAATTAGCATCACACCATCCCACACATAATTTATAAAGTTTACCATGAATTCTGAACATCAATTAATTCATATTATACCTGTAGAATGCTTAATTGACAGACATGCTAATAATAATAATAATAGTAATAATTAATAATAAGTTTGGCAGTATTAACACCATGCTCTTGCTCTTGCCGTCACACACACACATACACACACACATGGTCAGTCTGTCATATTAAAACACTCATATATCTCTCATTACTCACCCTTCTACATAGCTTTTATCCCCTAGGTAGTCATTTAGGGCTTTGACGCCACTTTCACTCTTGAGATTACCAAAGTTTGTCATGGTAAAAGGTGAAATAAAGGAGTAAAGGTGGAGTTCCAACCTTCCCCGGCTACAGATTTACTGAAAGAGGACACCAACATGTTTCAATACAATACTTATGATTACATTTTAATTATCACTATTATATTTAGTTTATTGTACTATTTAGATGGGAGTTGATGTTATTTGTGTCTATTTGATATCTATTTTATCTAGTTTTATCTATTGCTATCTATTTTATTTCATGTATTTTTATCTAATGTATTGGTCGAAGTCAAAGCCATGATCTGAGTCCGGATAAATATTTTCACCTCTTACAAAACTACTGCTGGGACTTAAAAGTTTATATATTTATTTTCACCTCAAAATGGAATAACCACCATCAAGAAAATCATCTAAATAAATAAATAAATAAAGGGATTTTAGTGTGTATATAACGTAAATTAATAAAATAAATATTACCTCACAAACCTCCATCTTGGCAACACAGCTGATTTTGTTGTGGTCAGTGTCTTCTTTATATTTTATCCATTTTAACACCTTAATTAACATCATATCTTAGTAAACATTGGTATGGTAATGTGTTTAGTGTTGTTATACCTTAGTGTGTGTGTTATAATGATGTGTGTGTATTTTTTTATAGTGTGTTAATGTGAAATGATAACCCGGTGTTAATTTGGTATACCTTTTATTTTATCACTTTAATTAACATCTAATCTTAGTAAACATTGGTATGGTAATGTGTTTAGTGTTGTTATACCTTAGTATGTGTATCATAATGATGTGTATAGTGTGTGTTAATGTAAAATGTTAACCCGGTGTTAATTATTTGGGTTTCACCTTTCGTAATCTATAATAATAAATGAATAAATACTTGTATCCAACACTTTATTATTATTATTATTTTACATTAGAGTCACTCATTGAACACCTCCCAATGATTTCCCAGGCTTGTGTTATTCATTACACAACATATTAAGTAATTTACTAAGCCTGTGTTAAAAGAATGGTGTTATATATATATGCGTATTCTATCAAAGGCCTTCTCCCTGTGATGTGGGTAATTCTTTAAGGGTTTTGACACTCCTTTGGACCCCAGTTACTCCTTGTTGGTGTGTATATATTGCCTGTAGTAATGTGGGCAATACTTTTAGGGTTTTGACACCCCTTTGGACCCCAGTTACTCCTTGTAGGTGTGTATATATTGCCTGTAATGATGTGGTTAATATTATAAGGGTTTTGACACCCCTTTGGACCCCAGTCACTCCCTGTATGTGTGTATATATTGCCTGGGTATTATTACAGAAGTACTGTGTTCTTGGCTAGGGCCGTGCAGTGTTACCACATCCGGCTAGGTCCCAGGAATTTGCCCCGGTCACTTTATGATGGTTTACACCGGTTACCGAATATCCTGGTAGTTTGTATAGGTTAGTTCCCGTGGTATTTATTGAAAGAATTACCGTTTTGTAGCAGTGTTGCCAAATCCGGCTAGATCCCAGTATTTTGCCCCGGTCATTTCCTGTATTTTACCAAGGTTATTTCCCGGTAGTTTGCCCAGGTTAGGTCCCGGTAGTTTGCCCAGGTTAGGTCCCGGTAGTCTGCCCAGGTTAGGTCCCGGTAGTCTGCTGTGTTCTAGGTTAGGTTAGGTCAGGTCAGGTAAGGTCAGGCTAATTTCCAAATTATGTTTGTAAAACGGGGCATATCTCGAAAACTATAGATGAAAAGTGTCTTAGAATGCTGTCTCACCCCTCTATCACCTTCTACTGGCGCTATATGACCTCGCTGTTGCGGTGCATAATATCAATTAATTAATCGGAGGCCTTCTGTATTGGTTACGAGGATAATTCCGACGTATTTTATGCAACTTTAACTTGCTCACTGCTTAGGGACACACTGGGGTAGTTAATGGAGAAGATTTGTGTTGGTAAATCTGGAGCAACCGTATCCTCCAAACTATTTCAAGTAACAGAACACCATTATTTTTGCTCTTCTGGTCCTGTTTCCTAGCATACTTTGGAGGAATCATGGCACTCCAATGTACCAAAAAAGAATTACCACCTTAATGACAAACAGATATCAAATTCCCTATGTAAGACAACCTAATAAGATTATAATTGAATGATTGATTGATTGATATTAGGCGCTGAAACAGTGAGGTCATATAGCACCAGAAGATGATGATAGAGAGGTAAGACAGCATTAATTGATTGATTGATTGATATTAGGTGCCGTAACAGCAAGGTCATATAGTGCCAGAAGAAGGTGATAGAAAGGTGAGACAGCAAGCAGGAAGGAATAAGAAAGAAAAGAGGGACAAATGATGAATTAAAAGGAAGTGACTGGGGTCCAAAGGGGTATCAAAACTCTGAAAGTATTGCCCACATCACTACAGGAAATATATACCCAAATACAGGGAGTAACTGGGGGCCAAAGGGGTGTCAAAACCCTTAAAGTATAACCAACATCACTACAGGCAATATCCACCTACAAGATTATAATTATATGTTAACCAATACTATCCTATATTTCAGCATCTGTACTCAGCATCAGTAGGGTATAAAAGATGCTGCGCCTTGGAGTAAGCCGCCTCCTGCTGAGCCAACAGCAGGCAGCAGCAGCGGTGGGTGTGTCTGGTGGCAGGATGGTCACAACACGTAACCAGTCAACAACACCAGAGAAGATTGAAGTATTTATTGATGATCAGCCGGTTATGGTGGAACCTGGTACTACTGTATTACAGGTGGGATCATGTTAAGAAATAGAACTTTATCAATACAGTAATCCCTTATTTTCCAGTGTGATTATAAGTATGTATTGCTTTGTTTGTAATGAATGTGTGTACAGTAAACCCTTATTATTCGCGTAAACCCTTATTATTCACTGGGTATGTGGGTGTGTAATGTACAGTTGGCGGCAGAAGTCCTGTCGCCTCATCTACTTCACCGAGACACGCTTTGTTCATGGACTCGAGAAATACTCACATTTTCTACACCTAATAATCTCGAGGATATGAACATCGCGTGCCTCTGTGAAGCAAGTGAGGGGACAGGACTATTGCCGCCGACTGTACTGAGAAGGTTTACTGTACACAAACTCATTACAAACGGTACAATACATTCTTATAACAACAGTGCAGAACGAGGCATTACCGTAATAGACTAGTATAGAACGGTACTTTTTTGTTGGTAGTAATTATTGTAACACGTTGTTATGAATGCACAGTCGGCAGCAGAAATTCGCGTCCATCTCATGTACTTATTATTGTTAATATGACCAGATCGTTGCATTCTGAACCAGTTTTTATTCCAACAGCATACATAATTTATCATATGAGAACTATATCTGTCATCTCTGTATTAAAATTGTATTACAACATTACTATAGCTAATACATACATACATACACAGGTGGAAATGAAGCCAACTTATGCTGCCAACTGTACATATATTAATACAATTTTTAACCATTTCAATTGTACAGTTTGTGAACAAAGTATATGTACAGCATTAATGGCTTCTGTCAACATCACCAATAATAGATACATCATTGATAGACACATTACTTAAGGGGGTGCTAGAATAGGGGGACAGGCTTGGGGGGGGGGAGTAGGAGGCAGGCTTGGGGGGGGGTTAGAGGGGTGCGGGAATAGGGGACAGGCTTTCTACCCACCCCAAGCCTGTCCCCCAATTCCCGCACCCCCCCAAGCCTGTCCCCCTACTCCCGCACCCCCTTAAGGGAAGGGTATAGTTTAGGCATTTTTGGACATAATAATTCCTCCAACCTATTCCCAGCAACAGGCCACTATTATTTTTGTTAATCTGGTCCTGTTTCCTGGCATACTTTGGAGGAATCAAGGCACTCCAATGTACAGTCGGCCTCAGTAATTCGTATACACCGCTGTGACATCAAGGCTTCGTAACAACTTGTAATTTAGGACAGTAATTTCATAACACCAAAATTTCCTAGTAATGTTATTTGGCTAATGTTTGAATCAGTCACCAGAAAAATTAATACAGTACGTGCAGAATAAAAAAAAACTTAACCAATGCTATTGTGTACGAATTCCTGAGGCCGACTGTACCTAAATGGAAAGCTAAAAATTATATGATAATATATAATTGTTTGACATATCCATTAAATTTAATAGGACTAAAGTTCTATAAGGTTTAAGGGATATGTCAAACAATTATATGTTATATAATTTTTACCTTTCCATTTATATAGTCCTATAAAGTTTAAGGGATATATATGTCAAACAATTATAAATTATCATATCGCTCTAAATTTTATGCTGATGGATGTGATACTGACTCTATATAAATAATACCATACAATTAATGTTTATGATAAATAATACCATACAACTAATGTTTATGATAAATAATACCATACAATTAATGTTTATGATAAATAATACCATACAACTAATGTTTATGATAAATAATACCATACAATTAATGTGTATGATAAATAATACCATACAATTAATGTTTATGATGAATAATACCATACAACTAATGTGTATGATAAATAATACCATACAATTAATGTGTATGATAAATAATACCATACAACTAATGTGTATGATAAATAATACCATACAATTAATGTGTATGATAAATAATACCATACAACTAATGTTTATGATATATATATAATGATGAATGATGTTAATGATTATATAAGGTGGTAATTCCCTTTTGGTACATTGGAGTGCCTTGATTCCTCCAAAGTATGCCAGGAAACAGGCCCAAGTTAACAACAAAAATAATGGTGTTCTGTTGCTTGGAATAGTTTGGTGGATTCATGTAGTTGCTCCAGAATTACCAACACAAAATTTCCCCCTTAATATTATAGGCAGCAGCACAGGCCGGCGTGGAAATCCCAAGGTTCTGTTATCATGAGCGTCTGTCTGTGGCCGGCAACTGTCGCATGTGTCTCGTTGAAGTGGAAAAGTCAGTCAAGGTGGGTGACTGAATGGTTACTCGTACAGATGGTAAGGTTATTGGTGGTACAGTAGTATCCTTTTGGTACAGCCACAATCAAATATCCACCGACACTTTCCTTGCATCGTGAAAATAAATCAGTATCATATCAAAATGTAATCATACAACACTATGTCAACTCAACCCCCTCAATTATTATTATGAGGTGCTGCAAAATCATACACGTGTTGTTCTTTATTACCAAGATATTTACTACGATGGAAGGAAAGTGTCGGTGGATATTTGATTGTGGCTGTACATTGGAGTACCTTCATTTCTCCAAAGTATGCCAGGAAACAGCACCAGATGGACAAATATAAACCTGTTGTTTGGAATACTTTGGAGGAATCAGCTGCTCCAGATTTACCAACACTATACTATCCCCTTAATTAAGAGTGAAGTACAGTGTTGGTGATAAATTTGGAGTAACTGATAAATAAATATGTCGTGTACTATCAAAGATTAAAGTGGTGTCGTTGTCTTGTCCGATGATTTGATATAACTCGTGAAACATAATGAAAACCCCACCACAATAACATCCATGCCCAGTATGGTTAGCTCTTTACCATATGTTACCACCAAATTTAACGACACCACTTTTGTCTTTGATAGTACAGTCGGCAGCAAGAGTCCTGTCACCTCATTCATTGCTTTCTGAAGGATAACACAAATGCTAATGATAGAACAAACATATTCACCAAACAGAATTATAAATATAACCAGGGATCAAATCAATTCAGTATGCTTCTCTGGGTCTTTAGTTTACAAGCCTATGAAGCTATTATAATTCCATATTGTACTTTATGACTTTGCAGCTGCGGCGACAGAACTTTTACCGCAGACTGTACATTGATAGTATATTTTGACTGATATGTTTGGCATGATGGGCCGTTATACAGTAAACCCTTATTATTCACCACTGGGTTTATGGGTGTGTAATGTACAGTCGGCAAAGAAAGTATTGGGACCATCCTTACATTAAAATTAATTATGTATGCCAATCCACAGCGGAGTTTCAATATTTTTTTGCCAACAAACAGGATCTACTGTACACCGATTTGAGAGTGAGGCACTAACTATAAGGCCACCGAACGTCTTAAAACACCCTCATTGGTACCATAACAGCTGCAGTATTTGGGAATTACCCTCATTTCCCTCCCTCTGTGGCTGGGTACCAGTTCGGAAATTGTGACGTGTGTGTGTGTGTGTGTGTGTGTGTGTGTGTGTGTGTGTGTGTGTGAGTAGCAGTTGACCTGCATGGGCCACAGTAATGGGCTTGATGAAGCCTATGTCCAGTGTCGGAGCATAAAAAAAAAAAAACACACATACATTCATTACAAACAGTGCAATACACACCCATAATAACAGTGTCAAACAGAGTATTATTGTATTTTGTACTGTTGTATATTTGTATTATTGTATTTTGTATTATTGTATATTTGTATTATTGTATTTTGTATTATTGTATATTTGTATTACAGTATTTTTACGGACACATTTTTATATTTATGGTGTTGTACAGCCCGTGGCGGCTTGCGCTATGCCGGTGATGAAGGGATGGCGCGTCAAGACCAACAGTGACATGACACGTAAGGCCAGGGAAGGAGTCATGGAGTTCCTGCTTATCAACCATCCACTCGACTGTCCCATCTGTGACCAGGGGGGCGAATGTGATCTCCAGGTACAGTATATATCTCGACAAAAAAAAATATATATATATCTTTTCTACACATGCACATACTCACTCACACACGCACGCACTCACACACAATCACACACACACTCACACACTCACTCACTCACTCACACACACACTCACTCACTCACTCACTCACTTACACTCTCTCTCTCTCTCTTTCTCTTTCTCTCTCATTGTAATTCACTCTGTTTCTTTATGATGATAATAATAAATACAAAAGAATTACACAACAGTTTAGTTTTGGCCATAGAAAAACTGTCAGGCAAACTGGTAATATTTATGAAACAAATTGGCTGTACTGTAACCCAACCTAACCTAACAACAACCACAGGACCAGTCGATGGCATTTGGTTCGGACCGGTCGAGATTCCTGGATCAGAAGCGTGCCGTGGAGGACAAGAACATTGGTCCGTTGGTTAAGACCATCATGACTCGCTGCATCCACTGCACTCGCTGCGTCCGCTTCGCCTCGGAGGTTGGCAATTCTCTCTGCAGTATTTTTTTTTTTTTTTTTTTTTTTTTTTTTTTTTACTAAGAAAGATGAGGAATGAAAATGAACACTTAAGAAAGATCAATATAAAATGATTAAAATTTATCACTAATCTTTTAACACAGGTCAAGATTTTTTTTTTTTTTTTTTCTCCTAAGAAAGATGAGGAATGAAAATGGAGACAAAGAAAGATCCGTATAAAATAATTAAAATTTATCACTAAACTTTTCACACAGGTCTGCAGTATTTTTTTTAATTTTTGACTAAGAAAGATGAGGAATGAAAATGAAGACTAAGAAAGATCAATATAAAATGATTAAAAGAAAGATGAAGAATGAAAATGAAGACTTAAGAAAGATCAATATAAAATGATTAAAATATATCACTAATCTTTTAAGACTAAGAAAGATTGAGGAATAAAAATGAAGACTTAAGAATCATCCGTATAAAATGATTAAAATTTATCACTAATCTTTTATAAAACACAGGTCTTCAGTATATATATATTTTTTTTTTGTTTTGTTTTAGACTAAGAAAGATGAGGTATGAAAATGAAGACTAAGAAAGATCAGTATAGAATGATTAAAATTTATCACTAACCTATTAACACAGGTCTGCAGTATTTTTTTTTTTAGATTATGAAAGATGAGGAATAAAAATGAACACTTCATTAAGAAAGATCAGTATAAAATGATTAAAATTCATCACTAACCTTTTAACACGGGCTCAGTAAATCCCTTAGTCTGTATGGTAATGAATAACAAAAGTCTGGGAAAACATTTGGTGGTCTTGAATAATGATGAATGAGTGTCTGAGTGTAAAATAAAATGGTCAGGTATTTATTCATTGTATATTGAGGGTGTAATAGTAGTAAGTATAGTAGTCCCTCTTTTTCCACTGTTGTTATAAGAGCATATTTTTTTATACTGTTTTTTTTTTATTTCTCCATGTACAGCCACAATCAAATATCCACCAACACTTTCCTTCCATCGTAGTAAATATCTTGGTAATAAAGAACAACACATGTTAGATTTTGCAGCACCTCATAATAATAATAATAATAATAATAATAAAAATAATAATAATATCCACCAACACTTTCCTTCCATCGTAGTAAATATCTTGGTAATAAAGAACAACACGTGTATGATTTTGCAGCACCTCATAATAATAATAATTGAGGGGGTTGAGTTGACGTAAGGTGTTGTTGTATGATTATATTTTGATTTGAGACTGATTTATTTACACGATGAAAGGAAAGTGTCGGTGGTTATTTGATTGTGGCTATACATTAAACCTTCATTATCCACTTGGTATATGGGTGTATAATTACAAAGAGGGTTTACTCTACACAAATTCATTACAAACAGTGCAATACACACCCATAACACTATAGTACAAAACAAGGGATTACAGTAATAAGTAATAAATAGTAGTAAATAAGTATCTCTGTGTGTGTGTGTGATTCAGGTGGCTGGTGTGGAGGACTTGGGTACAACTGGCCGTGGGAGTGACATGCAGATTGGGACATACGTGGAGAAGATGCTCATGTCGGAACTGTCGGGCAACGTCATTGATCTGTGTCCTGTCGGCGCTCTCACCTCCAAGGTAAACTATCTATGATTTGGTGAGAGGAAGTAGGGTCCAGGGTTCACACAGCCTCTAATATGGTGTAAAATAATCCTCTAATACTCTTAAACTTACCCCTTTCGAATGAAGGACCCTGTGATCTTATTTGGGAATTGGAAGCTTCTGATTCCTCCTATCTAGGACACGATACAAGTTCCTTCCATATAGGTGTGTGTGTTCAAGGCAATATTTGAAGGACTTGTTTACCTCCAATTTTCTGACTACATCACAGGGTCCCTTAAGGAATCAGTTGGGAGTTAATTTACTGCAGCCTTACTTATAATTATTCCTGACCTTTTTTCTATTTACCAGCCGTACGCATTTACTGCCCGTCCCTGGGAGATCCGCCGAACTGACTCTGTTGATGTGATGGATGCTGTGGGTTCCAATATTGTGGTCAACCATCGCACTGGGGAGGTCCTCAGAATTCTCCCCAAGACAAATGAGGTCAGTAATGATATAATGCAGTGGTAGTGACAACACATGAATAAATGAAAGTATGATTTGGCTACAGGTACAGTTGCGGTACATAATCCTTGACCAGACTTCCCCTTACACCCTGATCAAGGACTATGTGCCACAACTGTACAGGCACTTATAATGCATAGGTATGTTACTGACATGGCAACAGGAAGATAGGAGGAGATAGAATGACATAAGTAGCAAAATCATGAACGTTAGTAGGTGTTTGTTGGACTGGGAATCTGCTATGTTCATCTTAAACTCTCTTCACAATAATATTTTTTATGGTGAGTTTTCTTAGGGTACTTACACACTGGGATACAAAGTCGCACAACACTGTCTGTAGTCTGTCTCAGAAACATCTAATTTTTCTCGCAACAATCGTTAGTCACTGTTTCTGGATCACGTACACACCAAGATACTTTATCCAGTATAAGTCGTGCAACAATGTTACTAGACTGTTGTGTGACTGTCTCAGGAACATCTAAATGTGTTGCTAGACAGTCCAGAGACAAGATTTTGGTTGTATCTTGTCTCCCACTAGAAATGGGAGTCAAGATACAAGTCGCTCGGTGTGGAGGGAATTGCCAAAGGATGACGGAGTATAAATGTTTTGTTTCATGCTATTCTAAACAATTCTAGAGTTTATTTATACTATGTACTCTTATATACTATATAGTATACCGTTTACCCGCCTGTATCTAGATTGTCTCACAACAGTTGAGATACATAGTCTCCGGACTGTCTCTCGACTTTGTATCTCAGTGTGTACTAGGCTTTAAAAGGTGGTTATGTTGTTGGTTTGGAATGTCAGAATAAATAGCCACCTCATTTCTCTTCCTAAATATGACTTTAAATATTTGTGTTCACCAACAGGAGATCAATGAGGAATGGTTGTCAGACAAGTCAAGGTTTGCTTGTGATGGATTGAAGCGTCAACGTTTGGTACATCCCATGGTGAAGGGTTCTGATGGTGAACTACAACCTTGTCAATGGGAAGATGCTTTAGTGGTGGCTGCCAAGGCTCTCAAGGCTGCCAATGGTTCTGTTGCTGCTATTGTAGGAGGTATGGTATCCTTTCTTGTATCATATTGACACTTACAGTTTTTAATTAAGGGGGAAGTACAGTGTTGGTAAATCTGGAGCAAATGATTCCTCCAAACTATTCCAAACAACAGAACATCATTATTTTTGTTCATCTGGTCCTGTTTCCTGACATACTTTGGAGGAATCATGGAACTCCAATGTAACAAAAGTGAATTACCCCCTTAATATTTAATGGGACCCTGTGGTGGTTTTTGAGACTTGATGGCTTCTGATTCCTCCTGACTATGCCATGAAACAAGCTCCTTTAAAGTAGGTGGTGTTTCGTGGTAATGTTTGAAGGACTCTCTAACCTCCAATTTTCTTACTTAAGGATTCAGTGATCAGGGCAGTACATATGGATTGGTACAGCCAGTTATCACATATCAATTATATTTCAGAATTATGAACTCCCTTGAGACTTAATCATGATATAGAAAATGGATGGCACATCAGTTGAAACACACACACACACATGAAAAGCATATTGCTCAAAAGTACCTACTGTTTTTGGTGAAAATTAAAAAAAAAAAGTAGTAGTTTTGAGCAGTATGCTTTTTATGTGTGTGTTTATTTCAACTGATGCAATGTGCCATCCATTTTTTATATTATGTCAAGTTTTATATTTTGTAATAGGTTGTCAAAACTGTGTTGGTGTTGACAGGTCTGGCTGATGGTGAGTCACTGATGGCACTGAAGGATATGGTGAACCAATTAGGTGGTGAGGATCTCTGTACTGAGGAGGTGAGTAACACTAATATTTCTGTGTGTCTCTCTCTCTGCCTCTCTCTCTCTCTCTCTCTCTGTCTCTCTCTCTCTCTGTCTCTCTCTCTCTCTGTCTCTCTCTCTCTCTGTCTCTCTCTCTCTCTGTCTCTCTCTCTCTCTGTCTCTCTCTCTCTCTGTCTCTCTCTCTCTCTGTCTCTCTCTCTCTGACTTTCTCTCTCTCTGACTTTCTCTCTCTCTGACTTTCTCTCTCTCTCTCTCTCTCTCTCTCTCTATTAGTCGGGAGTTGGTAAAATTATAATCAGACTCCAACTCCTTTATGTCATCAATTCTAGTTTAAGGTACAGCCGGCAGCGTAAGTTGGCTTCATTTCCACCTGTGTATGTATGTATGTATTAGCTATAGTGATGTTGTAATACAATTTTAATGCAGAAATTACAAATATAATTGGCTTTATTTCCACTTGCGTATGTATGTATGCAATAGCTATAGTGATGTAATACAATTTTAATACAGAGATGATAGATATAGTTCTCATATGGTAAATTATGTATGTTGTTGGAATAAAAACTGGTTCAGAATGCAACTATCTGGTCATGTTAGCAATATTAAGTACATGAGGTGGACGCGAATTTATGCTGCCGGCTGTACTTGAGGTGAAAAATTGGCTAGTGTCTTGAATTTCCATTAATTTCTGGAGAGGCCGGAGTCGGAGATGGAGTTAGAAGTTGAAGTTGTAACCTTAAAATTTTACAATCCGACTCTTTACGAAATGATTCCAACTTTGGTTAATGTTAAACAGTAGGATGTGAAAATTAGTATTAATATTAATTTTTAACATTATTAATATTCGGATTAACTTTTTTATTATTATTATTATTATTATTATTGTATTTATTATTAACTTTGTTGTTATTACTGGTATTACTATATTATTATTGTTATTATTATATTTATTATTAACATTATCATTATTACTATATTATTATTATTATTATTGTATTTATTATTAATGTTATTATTATTATTACTATATTACCATTATTATAATTATTGTATTTATTATTGTTGTATTTATTATTAACGTTATTATTATTATTACTATATTGCCATTATTATTATTATTATATTTATTATTAACGTTAGTATTATTATTACTATATTAGCATTAATATTATTATTGTATTTAATATTAACGTTTAATATTATTGTTACTATTTTATCATTCTTCTTGACAGGTCCTGGCTGACGCTGGTACTGGTACTGACCTGCGTTCGTCTTACCTTCTCAACACCACCATTGCTGGGGTGGAGGAGGCAGACTTAGTGGTATTTGTAGGTACCAATCCAAGGTTTGAGGCTCCACTCTTCAATGCCAGAGTACGCAAGGCTTGGCTACACAACGAACTCGATGCCGCTATGATCGGACCAGAGGTTGATCTCACCTATGACTGTGAGGTCAGTTGGCAGAATTAAATTACCTTGGCTGTTAGTTTTGGTCTCTACATCTAAGGTTTTTCAAGGATAGGTATAATATTAGTAGGGAAAATAAGCTCGGCTGTTAGTTTTAGTTTGTTAGTCTGGGTATTTTTAAGAAGAGTTTAATGTATCTTTTGTATGTCTTAAATGGCAACAATAAGGGATTGGCAAAATAGCACTTTTTCTCTCTCTTTCCATCTATCATTACGTCCACCTTCTTAATTGTATTCTTTCTTGTTCCACCACAGCACCTGGGAAATGATTCTGCTGTGATTGGACAGCTGTTGGACGGAAGTCATCCCTTCTCCCAGCGTCTCTCAGCAGCCAAACGTCCCATGATTGTAGTCGGCTCAACTGTTTACTCACAACCTGACCTCCTCGCCCAGTTGATGCAGTTGGCTCAGAAGGTATTATTATTATTATTAGTATTAGTATTATTATTGTGATTATTATTATTATGATTCTTCTTCTTCTTCTTCTTCTTATTATTATTATTATTATTATTATTATTATTATTATTATTATTATTATTGCTACTCATTTATCGCTAGTACTTTAGTCTTCCTTACTCATTTAGTCTGTCTTTATTTTACCATCTTTCCTGAGTCTCTTTTTGTTGTAATATGAGAGTCCTACCTCCTTCAAGAGCACTCAAAACACTATCATTTAGCATTAGACTATGAGGTTAAGCCAAGACATAGGGTCGATTTAATTAATTTAGTGAGTAAACTATGCAGTGATCATCATTATCTAACTGTTTGATAGATTTTGTGAATGTGGATACTCAGCTTTTGGAAAATAATGAAGTCTTACAAGTGTGGTTGGTTAGGAAGCTAACAAACGAATACCACTGTGGAATCGACCCATAATGAGCACTCAGAAGGTTAATTTGTTATCCCTTTGTACTGTCAGGTGCGTAGTGGATGTGAGGAAGGTGGTGAGTGGCGTGTATTGAACATACTACAACGTGTGGCTTCACAAGTGGCTGCTCTGGACTTGGGTTATACTCCTGGAGTGGCTGCCATCAGGGAGAATCCACCAAAGGTTCTCTTCCTCTTGGGAGCTGATGAAGGAACCATCTCCAGGGATGATCTGCCCAAAGACACTCTTGTTATTTATCAGGTCAGAAATAGTCAGAAAAATTGGCACCAATACTTCAACTCATGTTAGTCTTAATGTAATAATATGTAAGGTATACAAAGTTATTTATAGTCTAACTGAATTATCTTATGACTTTTGAACATCAAGGGTTCTGTCTCTTGCCAAGGAAAGTTGCTGTGTGTTAGAGAAAATACCAAGAGGTGTCATTTGTTGTTTAAATGTTAATAATATTTGTGTTTGTGTTAACAGGGTCACCATGGTGATGTGGGTGCCAACATGGCAGATGTAGTATTGCCAGGAGCTGCTTACACTGAGAAGACTGGTACATATGTTAACATGGAGGGACGTGCCCAACAGGCTGTACAGGCACTTACACCACCAGGACAAGCACGGCAAGACTGGAAGATCATCAGGGCATTGTCAGAGGTAAACATATGGGTGATGCTGTCATGTTACCTCTAAAGAATGTCAGGAAACAGGATCAGATTGACAAAAAAATTTACTCAACACTCAACTTTGCGGATTATTAAGGGGAAAGAGGCGTCCGGGAACCATAAAGGTCTGGGAATTTTGTAAGTTCGAAGATTACCAATTTGTACGGCATATTTTCCGATAGGATATATTTCATATTAGAATATAACATTAACCCTCTAACCGTGCGCATATTTGAGCCTGTCAACTCCGTACTGCGGGCATATTTTAACAAAACGTAAACAACACTGTTGACAGCTAATAGCGGGTAAACTTTTGTTGTGCTAATTTTACTGCACTTGCAACAAGCTGACAGCCACACACAGCCATTCCACATGAATGCTGTTGCACATACCACTTATAAACTGCAGCATCTAAGTCTACATTCTTATTCACTTTCATATGTACACTTGCCTTTTGCTTTGTGCTACCATCTGAAAACTTCACTGGGTAATCTTGCAACTTTTGTTTTATGCACTTTATATCCAACACAGTTTGTTTTTTCAAGCCATATTCATTACAAACACTCACAACACTTCTACCTTCTTCCAGTTTCTTAATTAATTCTAGTTTCTGCTACACTGTAAGGTGAAAAGGTTTCCTGGTACATTTTGTTTGGTTAGGTGCCACTGTGGTAGACATTTTACACTGTCTTGGTAATACAATAAACAATAAAGAGATGTATGGTTACACAATGGTTACACTGTCTTGACAGTACAGTAAATAATAGAGAGATGTATAGTTACACAATGGTGTCAGGACAACAAATGGTCACTGGTTACATCACTAACTTATTATCTAGACTCAGTAAAGTGATGCCATATTGTTTCCAGAGCTTAACCTTTCCAACGGTGCTCAACTGAGTCACTGACCTTGAAATTTGGGCCATAAACTAACCCAAAGTCACCCAAATATCCAAGCTTGGCAGAGGCCATACAAAGTCTGGAATATCCAAAATCCAAGAATTTGAGGTCTGCAAAATCGAGGGTTGAGTGTAGTGTCTTGAAATAGTTTGAAGGAATCTATTGCTCCAGAATGATTACCACCTACACTTTACTTTCACAAAAAAGATGACTGACTACTTCTCTGAATGCACCACCAATGATATCTTTCTTAAATGATCCCAACAGATTGTGGATGTACAGCTGCCCTATGACAACCTGAAGGAATTGCGTACCAGGATGGAAGAAGTGGCCCCCAATTTGACCCGCTATGGTCATGTGGAAGAAGCCAACTATTTCGCTCAGGCCACAACACTTGCCAAGGTGACCCTCACTCACACTTTGAGTCATATTATTAAACTTCTTCGAGGAAAAGTCTTTTTGTCACTCTGATCATATAATTTTGCGATAAGAATTAAGTGATGAAAAGCCTTTTCCTCGAAGAAGGAGGAGTTGTTGAAGTTCCTCAAGCTGTCTGGCTGAGCAGCTCTGAGCCTCTGAGGAAGGCCATGGCCTGAACCGAGCTTTCTCACAGTGCCCTCAGAGAGTGTATGTTGTGTGGTTGGTGAGTGTGGTTGTGTGTATTGCAGTCTTCCATAATGTGTTTAATAGAATGTGGTGCTGTGTTGCATCCTGGACAGACATCCAAAGAGTGTATGTTGTGTTGTGTGTATTGCAGTCTTCCATAATGGGGTGCTGTGTTGCATCCTGGACAGACATCCACAATGGCTCCATCCAGCTTCTGATATGTCAGAAGGGCCGGGTGGTGGCCACATCACAGCCTGGCCAGGTGGACTCTGTCCTCACGGGGAAGGGAGGATTCATATGGGTGGATGTCAGGAGGTCATACATGCAGCTGAGTGTTGTTTTGGAGTGTTTGGATGGACTGATGAGTGATTTGAGTATGTCAGGAGGTCGTGCATGCAGCTGAGTGTTGTTCTTGAGTGTTTGGATGGACTGATGAGTGATTTGAGTATGGATGTGTTTCTGGAGATTGGTTTGGGGTGGACAGGGTGTAAGAGATGATAGTATTTGTGTATGGTATGGTATTGTGTACTGGGTGTTGTTTTGATGTTCCTTGGCATGTGTGGGTGTTTTGCGTTGTAGTGTAGTGGATGGTGTGGGTTTGTGGAGGCTGCAGCAAGTGTTTGTGTGCCTCTTATCGTGTGTTTGGTTTCATGGTGTAGGTGTGGTAGCTGTGCAGCCTGTGATTATCTTTAGGGCTCTATTCTATACGGTCTGAATGGTGTCGACACCCTTCGAAGAAGTAGTTTAATGGGGTAATACACTTTTGGTAAATCTGGAGCACATGATTCCTCCAAACTTTTCCAGGCAACAGGACACCATTATTTTTGTTTATTTGGTCCTGTTTCCTGGGATACTTTGGAGGAATCAAGACACTCCAATGTACCAAAAGTGTATTACCCCCATAATATCAACCTTTGTATCTTCATAACTGAACTTATATCTAGGCTTCCTTGTACACACCACAAAAAAACTATCGTTACACCTGTGCGATACAAAATTACACCACGAATGAAGGTTTTTGATAACTTTCACACATTGGTATCCCTGCGTATGTATGTTGCAGTCGCATCTGTTATTAAAAACCTTCATTCGTGGTGTAATTTTGTATCGCGCAGAAGATGTAACCATAGTTTTTTTGTTGTGTGTACACTATGTTCACATTTTTCATTCTTTTTAGTTGATGCATGTTTCTTTTTATTGGCTGTATCATTCTCTGTACACCACTCCTGTATGTTTTGCAGCTGGTGAGTGATAAGGGAACTGGCAGTGTGATTGACGTGCCACAGAAGCAACTGGCAGACTTCTACATGACAAACACCATCACCCGAGCCTCACCCACCATGGCCAAGTGTATTGCTGCAGTTAAGAAAGAAGCCGCTAATAAATTCCTTGACCCAAAGTGAGGACATTGAGAACATAAAGACTAGGTTGGGTGGGAAATATATTATTTATGAGAGACACAAATGTTACAACCACAGTGACATCAGGAGGGATAATCATTGGAGGTCTAGAATTTAGTAAACGAGTGTACAGTATATTTTAACTCCTTTAGGGATAAGTACACATACATTAGCATTCCCAAATTTCCATACAGTTCTTATCGAGAACCAACAGTTTTGGTAATAATAATTTTCCTGAACTTTCCATATTGGTACTGTATCTTTGTTATGGGAGAATATGGGAGAAGCAGACATTACCACCATAACTGTATCCAGCACTTGACAAAATTCTCAAGTTGTGATGTAAGCAATTTACATTTGTCGTCTCTCTGGTACGGTGTGTACAGAATTATTATAAGTTGTACAGATATGTCTTAATATAAGAGTTTTGAGTACATTCATTATTTTATTTACCTGTAGTGTAGTAAACAATAATTAATGATGATGACAAGAAGCCATCAGGGCCTATTATGTTTATGCTCATACATGTATTATATTTATGCTCATACATGTATTATATTTATAACCATTGGATGCATCTATCTTTCCTTGGTGGGCCCAGTGGGGCTGACTTTATTCTCTGTGAATATTTGTTATCCTCCACAGGGCTAGAATAAAAATTGTTGTAGGATCTGGTCACTTTCTAGTGGATTTGACGAGATCTGCCCACATGGATTAAAATACACGTGAGCGTGTACTGCAACCGGAGGCCTTTTTTTTGTTTTTCCCCACTGCTGTGTGGACCACCAGCACACGGGGTGCATTTCCCTTTGCATGCAGCAGTGTAAATTCCCTCCCCTTATGGTCCCTTCAGGGCTGGTCTCACTTGTAGCTCTTGTGGTAACGTGGACTTGGGCCCACAGCACTGGCTGTGGGATCAAAGCCTTCCCCCCAATCTCCCTGGCGGTCGGAGGCCCCCAGACTCCCTGGTCCAGTAAGCTCTGGTCCCATTTCCTTGGGATGTGCTTCAGTAGCCCAGACATATAGGGCCAGCCCCTCCTTTATTTTAATTTGTTTTTCACTGCGACCAGAGTGTACCAGGGGTCTGTGGGGCAGGAGGCCATTCTGCCCCGGGAGAACATCAACAACAACCACCTTCCTTGGTATTGATGTTAAACAAGGGAAGTATACAATAATTAATGATGACAACAAGCCACCAGGGCCTATCATGTTTATGTTCATATTATAATTATGCTCCTTTGATGCACCTATCTTCCTTGGTATTGATGTTAGTTAAATGAGGGAATATGATGACTGAAGGTGAGTTATAGAGGGATAAAGTCAAAAGTGCAGTTCAGTATTATAACATTAGTTTAAAATTCTTGAGGATAAAAGAACTCCCAAACTCACAGGCCACAAATAGTGATAACTATTAACTGAACCCTGTAATGAAAGTATTGCCTACGGTGATGTGGGCAGTACTTTAAAGGTTTTGGCGCCCCTTCGGCCCTAGCCATTTCTTATCAGTTCTTCAACTGTCCCTCTGTAGTTCCTTCTATTTCCTTGGTGCTTGCTGTCCCACCTCTCTTATCACCTTTTCCCACTGGTGAGGGCTGGTTCTAACAAAAAATGAGGAATCTGACATCCTCTACCACACCCTGGCCTGTTCTGTCTGTCTCTTTTACTATTTGTCATTCCTTCTGGGTAGCTGGCAAGGATGATAGACTATAATATTATAGTCTATTATCCTTGGTAGCTGGTGAGATGACCTCATTGGGTGACACAACAAGGGAGGCTACTGTTGATGGGTTTATTGACTCAGGAGTATATGACCATGAGTCAGTAGTCCCCTCTTCTGTTGCCTTCAACGAGACAGATCTCACCATCTCCATGGCTCCCTTTTGGGGAAGCGTCTGTAGAGAGTTGGCTTATGTTTGCTGTTGACGTCTCTAATTGGTCCACCCAGCACATCCAGTAAGGGTGTCTATGATTGGTTCATTGTATCTCTCTTTCCCCCTCTCTCCACCCTAACCTTACCTAACCAAACCTAATCTATCATAACCTAACCTGACCCAACGTCAGGCGAAATCACAAAGCCAGGAAATATCCACTAAAAATTATAATTATATACATGCGGATCGGATCCTCGAACCCACCAAGCACAACATTTCATAATACAGATACTCTACCCAAAGACATCACCACATTACTACTACAGTTGTAGTAGACCTTATATTTATAATGAATAAATACTTGTATCCACCAATCATTGACGCTCTTACTGGATGTGCTGGCTGAACCAATCAGAAACGTCATCGACAAACATTAACATTAGCCAACTCTCTGCACACACTTCCCTCTTTTGGTGGTCCGATCGAGCATCTACCTGACTTCGGGATTGCTCGACCACACAGTCAGGGGAACTACAACAACAACAACAACTATTAACTGGCAGATGTGATAATACTTCTAATTAGACCAAACTGAAAGAGGTTAAGAATGTAAAATTACAATTATTACTAAGTAAAATAGCGCGCACTGTACAGGGTGGTCCAAAAGTCTTAATTGTCACCCCTACAAATGGCTCGTCATGTGTATGGTAGGTAGGGGTGACAAGACTTTCGGACCACCCTATTTATTGGTAATAAATTGAAAATAATTAATCATATGTAATTAAGGACCCTGCCTGTGTCGTGTACGAAAATTGGATGCTTCCGATTCCTTCTAACTATGCCACGAAACAATTAAGCTCCTTCTATATAGGTAATGTTTCGTGGTGATATTTGAAGGACTCATATACTTCCAATTTTCGCACAACATCACAGAGTCCATTAATAATATATCGTAGGTAATGTGGGCAATACTTTAATAAGGGTTTTGGCGCCCCTTCGGTCCCAGCCCTAGCTTTTAGTTCTGCAACAGTCCCTCTTTTCTTTTCTATTTCCTTCCTGCTTGCTGTCTCACCTCTCTGGGACCTTTTTCTGGCACTATATGACCTCGCTGTTGCGGCGCATAATATCAATCAATCAATCAATATGTCGTAGGTAAATAATTCGTATAAAAAATAGGTTATAATAATTTGATTTATGATACAACAGTCCAAAAGATAAAACGATACTTTTATTATTATACATTGAATATTTACCGCCAAAATTACCAGTGTTTTAATTGTAGCCTAACCGACCGCCGCCAATATCAGTAAACAACCATTTTTGGCGCCGGGGAATACAGAAAGTACCCTTGGTGGTATTAGTTCAGGTTCAGGTTGATGGCGGAAGTTATGCCTTTTGATCGGCACTTCCTGATGTGTTCACTATTATAAGTTCTTGTGGTCTGGGTCTAGTTTTAATTTTTCTGTTACACTAAGGTTTTTATTTTATTCTCCCTTATTTTCCAGAATTTATATACTGTTTCTCTATTTTTCTCAATG
This sequence comes from Petrolisthes cinctipes, assembly GCA_033782935.1. Classification (NCBI taxonomy): domain Eukaryota; kingdom Metazoa; phylum Arthropoda; class Malacostraca; order Decapoda; family Porcellanidae; genus Petrolisthes; species Petrolisthes cinctipes. The sequence continues at coordinate 7,424 of JAWQEG010005803.1, read as the reverse complement.
GAATTATTTTCAAACAAAAGACTGCCTATAACACTGTCTTCATCCTCGGCAAACGGTTGTTGTAGCACTTGATTTTTTCTTCTTTCTTCGCTGTATGCTGGGCAATGGAGAAGAAAGTGGGGTAAATTTTCCATTTCACCGCCACACATCACACAACTTGTTGGGAGGTTTTGAAATCTTTTTCTGTCTCCAAGTCCTAGGTTATTTGTGCGGCACCGGAACATGATACTTGATGCTTCACTGTTTTCGTAGATTTCGTCCTGCCCTCCAATTTCCTTTCTCCACTCCCTATACAATTTTAAACTTTCTTTTTCTTGTAATTCATTTTTCCAGTTATTTGTGTCCCATTGTTTCACCCTATCACTAATTTCTGCATTACTTATTTCCACCCCTCTTATTCCCACTAATCTTCTGTTCTCCGGCAGACTTTTTATCCACTTATTCTTATTTTCTATTCTCATTTCATCTATTGTTCTTTCTAATAGCTCATTATTCTCACCTCTTAATATGTATTGTAGATATTTTATTTGTCCCTCCATTATTCTACTTTTCATACTCGAGATTCCTATTTCTCCCCTTATTGCAGCTTCTTGCGTATAGCTTGGTGCTCCTAGTATCTTTCTTCCCACACTGTTTTCCACCCTTTGTAGTTTTTTGATGTCTTCTTTTGTAAAATCTAAAACATTAGCCCCATACAATATTATTGGAAGAGCTATACTTTTCCAAAACACCTTTCCAATTGTTAGCCTGGCACAACTTCTTGCTACAACAGAGTATGTTAAATTTGCCATTTTATTCGCTTTTTCTATCATTAACTGTTTTTGGACTTTAAACATGTTTCTACTGTCATTAATAGTTATCCCCAAGTATTTTAATTTATCACTCACTTTTATCCCTGCAATTTCATTAGGCTTTTCTTTCATATTGAATATAATTATATTACTTTTCTGTTTGTTTATCTCAAGCCCACATTCCCTTCCCGCTTTAATCACTTGCTCAATCACCTTTTCCGCGTCTTTCTCATTCCCTGCCAGTAGCATTCCGTCATCTGCATAGAACAGGGATGTTATGTTGAAGTTTTCATCTTTATATCCTCTATCTACCCTCTCTAAATGCTGCATAATTTTGTATGTAACTAGTTTGAACAAGGTGGTTGATCCCGTACATCCCTGTCTTATCCCGCTACTAACTGGTATATTGATCTCTTCATCCTCATTAAGTCTAACTTTGGTTATGTCCCCATCATATAATTTTGTTATTACATCAATAGTTTGTTCATTTATTTTATAATCTATTAGAGTTTTCACCATTAAGTCTCTCTTAATACTATCAAATGCTTTTGCAAAATCGACCGAAATTACAACAAGTGACTTTTTGTTCTTAAATGTCTGCTCTACACAGTGTCTCAAAATTAAAATATTATTTTCAATTCGAGCTCCTGTTGTAAACCCCGCCTGATTTTCCTTTCCCCAGTCATTTCTCCTTATTTGCTCCTCAACACTTATTCTCACCACTGCCATTAGTAATTTATAGCCTATATTTGTTAGAGCTATGGGTCGAAACTCATTAACTTTAGGCTTTCTTGTTTTGGGGATCATTACCGTTTTACTTTCCTTCCATCCTTCTGGTATCTCACCTGACTGTAGGGTGTGTTTGAAAGTTTGCACTAGTGTTGTTAGTAGATGCCTGTTTTCTAAGAATACTTTGTAAAATTCTGGTTTTATCCCATCTGGGCCTGCTGCCTTTTTGTTTTTCAGCTTTGCTAAACACCTTTTGACTCGCTCTACTGTTATAATTTCATCATCTAAGTATTTAACTCTCTCTCCTATTTCTAGAGCCATATCAATATGTTCTTTAATTTCCTTCCCATAGTTTTCTATATGAATTGGTGCATTCTCTCTCTCCTGATTTATAACCTGATAATGCCTTCCTCTCTCTATATCTAACTTTATAGAATTTCTCTTTTCTATATACTCTGACCTAGCCTCCTCATTCCAAACTTCATTAATATTATTTTGATGTTTTCCATACAACTCTTTCCAAAATGTCTCAATCTGTGATTTAGCTATATCCCCTTCTAATTTTTTGTTATCGTCACCATATACCCCGTCCATCAAATCTATTGATTCTCTTTCTCTATCCCCCCTCAGCATCCTTATGTATTTCCAGGTGTTCTTTCCATTACTTTTATCCTCTTTAATCTCTTTCGCTTTCTTCACATCACTAGCTCTCATTGCCTTTCTAACTAAGATTTGCACCTTCTCTTTTTGATCTAAGTACAACTTTTTCCATCTGTCCTTTTCCTCTGGACATGTTTCGTTCCTTATACTCCTATTGTACCTCCTTCTCTCCTTGATTTCCCTCCTTATCTCCTCATTAAACCATTCTGGTTCCTCTTCTACTTTATTTACCCCAATATTTTTCCTTCTATATTTACCCTTAAGATACCTATTTGCTGTATTAATTATCTTGTTTTCTAGGTCTCTCATATTTTTAACTCTTTCACCCATGACATTATCTTGAAGCTTTTCACAATATAATTTTAAAGAAACTTTATCTGTTTTGTAGAATTCTCTTGTAATCCATTCTTTATTATTGTACCTCCTGTTTTGCTTTACCTCTATCTCTATTTCTATTAGGTTATGATCAGTGATGTCACACTTTTCCTGATCTTCATCTATCCTCATCCTCTTATATTTATCAAATGCTTTATTGGTGGCTAGTGCAAAATCTATCACACTCTTTTTCCCATCTCTGGACCATGTATATTCCCCCTCACAGTTTATATCGTCATTTAACATAGTAAGTTTGTATTTCTCTAGCCAATCCAGGATCATCTTGCCATTGTCATCCAACTTTTGATCTCCCTTAAATCCCACATGTCCATTAAAGTCTCCCACTACTAACACTGCCTCCTCTATATTATTATCCAGGATCATCTCAATTTCTGCTTTCATGGCTTTGTTTCTTTCCTTGTCATTTACACTAAAATATACGATAACAACTGATATATCCCATCCTCTAATACTACCTTTTACATGCAAAATATCCTTACTTTTAGTATATATGTGGTCAAAGGAAACATCCTTTTTCTTTTGGTACAACATCATTATTCCTCCACCTTTACGATCTTTTATATCTCTCATTTGCTCTAGTACAACTATACTATCTTTAAAGTTGACATCTCTAACTTTCTTTTGAGTTTCTGTAAGGCATAAAATACTATTTCTATCTATTAGTTCCTCAATTTCCTTAACCTTAACTTTTGATAATCCCTGTATATTAATAACTTTAATGACTAGTTTATCTATTTCTTCCTTACTCCTATTTGTACTTGATAACAGGTTATTGCCATTCTCATTTACATCCCCTACCTGTGAGTTATTTACTGTGTTTACTTTCTTTACACTGACTTGTCACTCCTGATGCTCTCCGACCACTTCATGCATCCTTACCACTTTCCCTTTCCTTATTATCCACAGCAGTGGACTTTACTGCAGCAGTGTTGCCAGATCCGGCTGGGTCCCAGTATTTTACCCCTGTCATTTATTGTACTTTATCACGATTATTTCCCAGTAGTTTGCCCAAGTTAGGTCCCAGTAGTTTGCCCAGGTTAGGTCCCGGTAGTCTGATGCGGTCTAGGTTAGGTTAGGTCAGGTCAGGTCAGGTAAGGTCAGGGTAATTTCAAAATGCCCCATTTGAATATGCCCTATCTTGGAAATGGGGCATTTGCGGAGAAAATGCCTTAGAAGAAAATAGTCTTAGAAGGGTCTAAATACGTGGGGGTAAATATTGAATGAATTACCGTTATTGCGTACGGTTTTTCTACCTTCATTACCCACTTATTTAGACCATTCTAAGACTATTTTCTTCTATGGCATTTTCTCCGCAAATGACCCATTTCCAAGATAGGGCATATTCAAATGGGGCATTTTGAAATTAGCCTGACCTTACCTGACCTGACCTAACCTAACCTAGACCGCATCAGACTACCGGGACCTAACCTGGGCAAACTACCGGAACCTAACCTGGGCAAACTACCGGGAAATAATCGTGATAAAATACAATAAATTACTTGGGCAAAATACTGGGACCCAACCGGATCTGGCAACACTGCTGCAAAACGGTAATTCTTTCAATAAATACCTAAGTGGTGGGTAATGAAGGTAGAAAAACCGTACGCAATAACGGTAATTCATTCAATATTTACCTAATTATGTTAAAAGAGTTCATTATTCTGGAAGTACTGCAATGAATGTGTGTGTGTGTGTGTGTGTACAGTTGGTCATAGGAATTCTTACACAGGCTATTTGGAAAGAGAGGTCATTACTCTGGAAGGACTGCAATGAATGTGTGTGTGTGTACCAAGTGATTCGGTGAATAGCAAAACAACAACAAATCTAATAACAATAATGTTATATTACAGCAGTTACATAGTCTTACATTACGAAACAACAAACCTAATAATAATAATGTTGTATTGCAGTTACATAGTCTTACATTACAAAACAACAAACCTAATAATAATAATAATAATGTTGTATTGCAGTTACATAGTCTTACATTTTCTATATGTTGTCAACTCTCGAAAACAACAGCTTGTGTAAGAATTCTTGTGTCTAACTGTACACGCTATTAATTGTTACTCATTTTGAACATTTAAGGCCCATTAATGTTAAATATCAGGGTTTAATAATACAAGTTCGTGATTTTGTGATCAGTTAAGGGTGAATAATTAAGTTCAGTGTTGGCAAATCCGGAGCAACTAATTCCTCCAAACTATTCCAAGCAACAGAACACCATTTTTTTTGTTCAACTGGTCCTGTTTCTGGCATACACTGGAGGAATCATGGCACTCCAATGTAACAAAAAAAGTTATCGAATTACCACCTTAAGGTAAAAATGTAAAATATCAAGTGTTTTG